>MU843621.1:53288-81681 GCA_030867255.1 Colletotrichum somersetense | reverse complement strand
GCGCTTCTGGACCCGCGCTCGGGACCGCATATCACCGTGTCGATATTCACAAAACTCAAGACCATCCCCCCCCCCACCCCCCCCCCCCCCCCCCCCCCCCCCCCCCCCCAGACCTCCCGTCTCCTCTGCTTCCGTAGCTCGGAGCTCAAAAGAGAAATGGGGGAAGGAGGCAAGCGGTGGGCGATCGATGTTGCGATGTTGCGATATTCTTGTTTTTTTTGTTTTTTGTTTTTTGTTTTTTTGCTTGGTTGTTCGTTTACGTGACATCAAACCGAGCCCACGTTCCTCGCCCTGCCCACTGTCCACATCTATCAACGAACCGGGGGGGGGAAGGGATAGACAAGATCCGAAAGAACAAAAAAAAATACATGCGGTTTGATGACGCAGGGGGGGAAATTTCGAAAAACCCCCAAACTCCTTGCAATGCCGTGCAATAGAAATAACATGGAAATCCACAGTAAGGGGGGTGAGAGGCCAGGCGGGTGCTGCTCCCGAGAAGGCCCTTGGACGAAAAAGGAGACGGGATACACAAACAGAAAATCTTTTGGGTGTTGAAGTGAGGAGACACGATCCTCCCCCCCTCCAATCTCATGTGACAAGAGAGGGTGGGAGGGGGTGTGGTTGCTCTAACGCAGTCGGTCGGAGAGGAAGAACGAAGGAGGAAACGAATTCCCCACGGGGTCTCGAGATATAGAAACACAAAGGTCGACGAGCGGAAAAAGAAAAAAGAAAAGAAAAGGCCCATCCCGAAAATAAAAGTAAAGAGAAAAGACAAGAAACCAAGCAAAACAGCAAGAGGCTCAAAACATGGACGCTGGCTGTGTTCAGCTCTCGACGCTCTTCTCCCACTCCTGAAGCGTGGTCGTCGCGTTGTGTATGATGCGCGCCGTCTTCTCGGCCATCTTGTTGGCGAGTCCCCAGTCGCCGGCCTCGACGGCGTCGCGGATACCGGCAAAGGTGACGGGCTTGTTGCCGGACCAGGCCTGGGGCCCAAAGATGACGTGCTTGAACTGCGGGCGGTTGGGCATCTGGATAACGACCAAGTCAGCATATGGGGATGACATCGGTGAGGGGATAGCCAACTTACACCACCACCTTGTTCCAGGTCGAGCAAAGCCGTCTCAAAGTCGGCCATGTGGTTGTTGAACTGGAGACGCTTGTCGCCCCACTCGCCCGTCTCGTAACCGCCGCCGCCCATGACGGTGCTCTCCCACGCCATCTCCCACAGCGCGAAGCGTTTGAGGTTGTCCTTGGCCTTGCCGACAATCTTCTTGAGAGGCTCCAGCGAGAACTTGTCCTGCGCGCTCGCGCCCATGTGCTCGCAAAAGTTGGACAGCTCGTTGACGTAGCGCTCGATGCGGTCGCCGTACGCCAACATGTCGAACGGCAGGATGGGTCGGTCGGCGAGCTCGAGGATGAGGAGGCCGACGACCTGGCCCATCATGACGTGGTACGCAAAGTCCGGGTCGCCGATGCGGTTGACCCACTCGTAGTTGTCGTAGCTGGACTGGGCCGGGAAGCGCGCGCCCCGAAAGCCGACGTCGAGGGCGCTGGTGCCGACAATGTTCTGGAACGGCACGTAGTCGCCGCCCATGCCGAGGTCCTCCAGGTCCGACTCGCGCTGGTCCCAGAGGCCGCGCAGCGTGGCGTTGAGGTTCGCGTCGAAGACGCGGTCGATGACGCGGTAGACTGTCTGCCTGAAAACGGGCGACCCGGCGGCGTGGAACTCGGTGCCGGCGACGGCCGAGTCCAGGTTGATGTAGGCAAAGGCGTTCTGCCTCAGGAGGTCCTCGTTGCGTTCCACAAACTCGGTCGAGCCAATCATGTTATACTCCTCGGCGTCCCACGACATGAACTCGATGCTCCGGAGCGGGCGCCAGCCCTTGGCCACGAGGGAGCCAAAGATGCGGGCCATCTCGATCATGATGGCCGTGCCCGAGTGGGGCTCTGTGGCGCCAAAGGACCAGGCATCGCGGTGGTTGCCGATGATGATGGACTTTTGGTCTTGCTCGATGCCCTCGATCTTGCCGTAGACATTCCAGATGCCCTTCTCCTGGACGACGTCGTTGTCGTTCTTCAGACGCACGATCGGCGACGACAGGTTGCCCGTCCACCATTCGCCGACGTCGGGAACACCTCCCGCCCACTCATTGGGCACCTGCTCGCCGTGGCCCTTGAGGTGCTGCAGCAGGATCTGTGCGTCGCGCCAGGCCAGGGGCAGGCTCGGGATCTTGACCAGGCCTTTGGTCTCCTCGGGCTTCATGCGCGGCAGGTTCTTCTTGCTCTCCCATCCAGGGGTCAAGGGGTCCCCAAGGACCCAGTTCGACAGCGCGACGGAGCCTCTCTGGACGCCGTCGGCGGGCATGAAGCGGCCGTTGGGCGCAACGTCCCCGAGCCGGAAGCCGTCATCCGCCGGGTCGCTGTAGACGATGCACCCGGCGAACCCCGCCTCCTCGGCCGCCTTGACCTTGAGCGCAAGGTTTCCCTGGGAGCCGTAGTAGCGAACCAGGGCGATGGCGCCCTTGGTGTCGATGCCGCTGTCGGCCAGCTTCTTGAAATCGGACCTCGAGCCGTAGTTGACGTAAATGAGGGGCCCGTTGACGTCTGCCGACTTTGAGTGGCCGTGGAACACAAAGGTCTGATGGCCCGCGGCCTCGCCCCCAATCTCCTCCTCTTCGAGCTTCGCAGCCCACTTGGCCTTGCCGTCGTCGCCCAGGATCTCGACCGCACGTCCTCCGGCCTTGGGGTAGTTCAGGTATACGTAGTACTCGTCGACGTTGACGTAGTCCAGCCCGGCCCTGGTAAACATGGACTCGACGTCCATGGC
The DNA here is from genome assembly GCA_030867255.1 of Colletotrichum somersetense. NCBI lineage: Eukaryota > Fungi > Ascomycota > Sordariomycetes > Glomerellales > Glomerellaceae > Colletotrichum > Colletotrichum somersetense. The sequence goes on along the minus strand of MU843621.1, from coordinate 78,854 downwards.
CAAAGCGTAGTCGCCCTCGGTTCCTGCCATGTGGGCGTACTTTGTGTAATGGGCCACTGAGGCCTTCATCCTGCGGTCCTCGACGTTGTTTTGCACATACATGCGCACGTCCTCGGGGTTGAAGCGCAAGCCCCCGTTCATGCGCCTGGCCATGGTTGTGAAAAGATCGCTCATGAAAAGTGCGTAGAGAATGCCCATGACAAAAACGACGGCGAAGACGCGAGCGAAGATGATGATGGCTGTCCGCGCCTTGTCCTTGTCCCACTCGGGCAGCGTAATTCGCGGTCTCGTCGTCGTCGTCGTGGTGCTCGTCATCCTCGTGTTTGCATCGTTGGTATCGTTGGAGTTCTCGTTCGGGCCGGATGGGAGGCGGATAGTCGGGCGCAGCCTTGGCAGCCGCCATCGCCAAGACGGCCATTGTGGCAAGGAAAGGGAGAAAGGTATCCTCTTGCCCCATAGCGAAGGGCGGGATCTGTCGTCGGGATGGCCTATTTCCAGCTCCTGCATCTCTCTGCGCACGTATGCAGTCTCGTCGCCGTCGGCATCACTACCCCACGCGCTGTCTTCGTCTTCGGACTCGACTGTTGGTGGGCGATAACCGTTGGGGCGGCGTGAGGATGTTGCGGCGCCATTTCTGTTGAGCAGAGACTGCGACTCGGTCTCGTTCCGGGAACGGTCGTCCATCGGGGAGCGTGGCATCTGCCATTCGTTCGGATCCGCAGGGCCATGGGTCGCAAGGGCTTCATCGTAACTAGGGATGGGCGGTACGGAATCGTACCGCTGGTCGCGATCCGAAGGCATGGTCGCAGTCGTCGCCGATGACGAGTAGCAGTGGAATGCTGGGTCAGGCAGGTACTCGACAAGAGGCGTCTATGGACACCCGTGGCAGTGCGGGAGAGAGTAACGAGTGTAATCGAAGTCGTTCGGAAGCAGGCGGAGATGTCGGAAAGGAGTGAATGGTGGAAAGCTGCTGCGGCAACGCACCGCAACGCAAAGCAACGCAGTGGAAAATGTACTATGACGGAAGAGAAGGGGTGCCCATGGATGCCGCTTTTGAGCAAGCATACATTGACCGGGTGGGCGGGATTAAAGAAGGGTGAGTGTCGACGATGTCATTACCGCAGGCGACGAGAAAGCTGGATCGGCAGGATGGGGTAGGAAATATCCGTATGGTGGTGATGATGTCGAAACATGAAAGTTCGTGATCTGTCATGGATGGGCACTAAACGTGGAGGTGCAGCGCTGCCGTGCCGGCCTCCGTGCAGCAGCGTCGTTGAGGGACGGACTGACATACCTAGGTAGGTACCTAGGCGGGTACTGATACAAGTACCTACCTCCTTAAGTAACTCATAGGTACCTACCTGAGGTAGCCGTTACTAAGTCGGTCCCTTTTCCTTTGGCGAGACGGGCCAATTAGAGACGCAGAGTGTCGTCTCCGGGCTTACGCAGATTGCACGCTCCAACGAATGGAAACCGCAGAATCCCTTACACTTACTGTCTGTATCCAGATACGTACAGTGTATCGCCTTATTTGGAGGTCGCCGCGTGATTACCTAAGCGTACGATTGCCTAAGAACCCCCGAAACGGGGACATGTGTCTCTTTTGATTATGTCATCAGCACCGCCACGCCTGGCCCTTCCTCCCCTCCCCGCCTCTCGGACACACTAACAGCCGGTACATGTCCCACCCGAACCCTGAACAGGCGAAAGCAGGACATACTTGCATGTATCAAAACTCTTTTCTGATGACAAGAAGTGGACGGGGTGGACGGGTGGATGGACAGTGGGCTCATACCCTCTGCGACTTCAGCTGCTGTGAGTTTAGGCCGCGTTCCTCGTTCTCGGAGCTTACTCGTACGGGGGTGCCAGTTCAGTTCGGCTCCGGGCAGCTGCACTCGTCCGTTGCTCGCCCAGTGATTCCAAGCCAGACTTGTAAGCCATTTGGATGACAACATGTCCAAGAGGGAGAGAAACACAAGTTCGTGTGTTTGCTGCTCCAATGATCATCCATCCCACCGTCAAGCTGGTTCCGCGTCCAAAGCCGTCTACGTAGCTCATCGGCCAATGGATAACAAACCGCTTTGGCCTGCGACTCTTGGGACATATCATCCATCAGTCTTAACGAGTATTCATGCGTGCTGCTGTGGGCGAGTGTCCGAATTATGCAGGGTCTCGAGACTGTATAGTTGGTCGCCTGCATGCGTGGCACGTAATGCTGAGTGCTCTCGCCGTTGCATCCAGGACACGGCCATTGCCATGGCTTCATCGCACGGCCAATCCGGATGTCGACCTTGTTAGTTTGAGCCTGTCGCGGTGGTGTGACCCGAAGTCGATCCGTCGTGTTCGTCATTGGTCGTAGCCTTGCGTTGCGCCTAGCAGGAGTCTTACACGATTAGCGTACGGTTAGTTGATGTCCTATTCATCCCAACGCTTCTGACTTATCGACTGAGTGATGAGCAAAATTGCACGACAGATTCTGAAATAGATGTTATGTTCGATTGATTAAACCGTCGTAATTGCAAGAACACCAAGTTGCCATCCCTCTAATGCGATGCTCCCAGACGTAAGAGAAACTTCGTACCGATAACCCGTTGCAAATGTTGTCAACTCCGTACTTTTCCAGCAAGCACGGCGCGGTCCCTATCCAATGTGACCCGGCATAAGCCAGCCCATTTCCCACATGACGGCGAGGCCGACGCCAAAAATCACAAACAAGCCAGACCATTGATGATTTCATACCCTCACGCCCTTGACGATCGCCATCTGAACCGTGTCGTTGCTCATCAAGCACGCCAGCTCCAGCGTGATGGCGTGGTGGAAGTAGGCCGCCATCGTGCCCGGCGTGCATCCCGCCTCGTTCCTGGCCGACTCCGCGACCAGCTCCGCCATCGGGTGGCCCAGCGACAGGCGTCCGATGATGAGCTGGTTCGCCTGTATCACCAGCGGGAGGTCCGGGTACCAGTCTAGAATTTGGGGGAGCAGATATGTTAGTCCGGTAGTTAACGCGAGCACGCACGCGAAGATGGGCCCAGCAGCCTTTCACTGCGTCCTGAATTCCACCAACCTCTGTCAAATATGAAGTGTCTCCTGCAAAAACAGCTGAGCGTTAGCAATGTGCGCGCTCCCTATTCCATCTCAATGGGGAATTCGGGCCCGGGTTCGCCTTACGCTTGCTCTCCGCCCGTCACCGCGGCCGAGGCGCTTGATCGGCTCGAGCCGCTACTGTTGCTGTGTGTTCTGCCACGCATCTTGTCGTTTCACCTCGCCTTTCCTCGTTTTTCCTTTCTTCCTTTGGCTTCGATTCGGTGATTTGCACTTGCGAGGGCCGCGTTTTGAGATGGCAGACAACAACTTTCCTGCTTCCTGCAGCAAATCCCGGGGGGATCATCTCCAAGAAGTACATGCAGCCATGGTTGGTTTGTGCTTCGTGTTACACGTGGCGTAGTACCGACCGTTGGGCGTGCGCGTGTTTGAGCAGGTAAATGACCCAATCAGGAAAATTTGCTCTTTGACATCATACTCAATCCTATTAACTGCTCAACCCTATTTATTTGCTCATTCTGGATACAACGCCCTCAAATCATTGGAAACTTGCTGTAGTATCATGGACGTTCCGTCGTTTCGCGATATGGCACTGTTGGGCTGTATCGTCTCTTGCCCGGCTCGTTGTGGGACAAAACCGCCACAGTAGGCCGTCCCCCTGGACAAATGTTGCATCGGTCCGGGACGCAGTACGAGGAGGGGCGCCCTTCGAACCCAGCGTCGCTAGGTGTCGTCGGAAAACCCTCCGCGGGCTCGGCGCGACTTTGTTAATGCTTCATTTCCCCCTTTCCCTTCCGAGACATTCATCAGCGGGAGGATTTTTGATATCTGCTTCTTCGCATGTGACAAGTCGTATTCCAACTTTTACTGGACTGGAAGTGCTTGTCAGCCCATCTGATCCAAGTCCCGTGCCGGCGGCGGGGAAAGGAGGCCCAAGCAGCCAGGATCCGAGCAGTTGGGACGGCTCCTGATTCGTTTGTATAGTCCTCCGAGATCGTTATTGGCTCGTTTCTGTAGCGGTTTTCCCTTCTAGTAACAGAATAGGCACAAGGTATAGTAGGTAGTTGTAGAGCCTGGTAAGGCTATCGCTTAGGATGTTATTCCCGTAGCCCGCGCCGTCGCCAAGAGTGATTCGCCTCCGCCGAGACATGCGGGCGATTGCGCATAGAAGGGAGTCCGGGAGCTTGACTGTCGGCGCTCAAAGCGATCCATCTGTTTATGCTCTTGTGTGCCAAAATCACCACGCGATTATCTCTTGGCGCCGGCGCAATGGCTACAGAACACCGAGTTTTCAGCTCTATGCTCATTGCATTCTGCATTTCTGCACGTATACTGGCGTATATATCGTAGATGGACTTGCAGAATAGCACCAAGCTTGTTCTTCGATATTTGGCCGCTGCTAGACCCTCGTCAAACGGTGTGGATAATCTCGGAGAATGCAGTGTCGCCTCTGATGGTTTTCGTTTCTTCGATGCCAGAGTCGGCGTGCATTTCTGCGTGAGCGACCCGAGAGCCATTGTTTACCAATGACTAAACTGAAAACAAACCTGCTAGCACATCCTGTTAGCAATCATCTTATATCTGACTGTGGCTTCCTTTCTCAACCACCTCCAATATCGGCTTGCTCGATCCATCCGTTGCAGGTCACCACACGATCTCCATCAATGTATTCGCTTTGCCAGACGGCGGCTTTGCCAGCATTCTGAGAAGCATGTGGTCGAGTGCATTCTGTGTTGTAATACCTTGATTCATGGCCGATCCATTCTTCTGGCTGTCCTTTCTGTCGTCAGAAGTAAAGGACTCGACTTTGTCCAGCACGTCTGCCGTTGAGTTGGGCCATAGAGCCCCTCTCGACTCGGAAACGACTCTAGAAACCTCTCTAGAAACCGCCAAAACATTTTTGAATATTTCGACATCCTCGAAACGAGCGGGAAGACAGGCAGTAATGGCTATAGCGGAACTGCCACCAGGAGCGACACTGAGCCTTCTGATATGGTACCGTGCAACAATGCGTTTTCGCGTATGCTGTTTATGCAAATAACAATGGTTGCAGACCATGTTCCTCGATTTCCGCTACTATACTCGTTATATCGTAGCCTGTATGTTAGAATGGATACGGCCTTGTGTGTTGCTGAGAAGAGTTTGCTGACGCACCTGTTACAGTCTGCGATGCGCCAATGCCCGTAATAGCGAACGATCAAACACCGAAAGAAGAGAACATGCCATTTCTACTGTCGCCTGACTTCTCGTATTTTGCTGCTGTCGTGTTGTTTCCAGCACATTTGTATCTAGGATGCTAGTTCGCAGGTCCCGCCTCGACGTGGTCTAGGACCTCGGCTGCCGTGTATACGGCCACAGCACCAGACAACGACCTTGAGAGAAAAGGCTACACGCTAGCAGACCGTTAGATAGATGGTTGCGGAAGTTTGGTTCGGCTAATGCTGATTGCACGTGGGTAGTGGTAAGGGCATAGCAATCTGGGACGATGGGGGTCTGCTGCAATTAAGTATTCTGCCCAGTTAACAAACAGTGTCGACAAGGTAGATGGATCAGGCGCCCAACTACGTAGTACCCCCCTATACGACCGAGCTGATGGGAAAGGACCTTCCAGGAGGGGAACGCAGAGCCATGCTATACGTTGATGACAAACGGCGTATACTTGGACAATGCTATGTCAAACCACGAAGATGATAGAAAGCCATATAAACAGCAACATGGCCAGTGATAAAAGGACTTTTATTCGCATTAAAGAAGTTTTCTTTTGCTCTAGCGCCTGACGGAGTCTCCGCATAACTACCTTCGCAAGCGAGATCCTCGGCGCCACAGCAGCTAATACAGGAGTCACGTAAGCTTGCCCGACGCACTCACGACTCGATGACTTTTCTCAGTGCCCGGAAATCACAGAAACTTTCTCCCAAACATCCAAAGAAAAACCAGCCATGACGATTCCCTTCAGGCCCCCTCGGGAAGTGGGTTGAGGCCGGGTAGCCCCGTCTTACGCGAATCCAGCAGCACATTCGAGAGAAGTGACAAGCCTGTATGGCTGAACGATGAGACGAAGCTGGCAAGAATGGGGCAGCTACAATACCATCAGCACAAGTCCACGGAGCAAACCGGGTCCGGTTAGAGCTGCCCAAGAGGGCGCCAAAAGCTACTGCCCAGTTCGCCCTGCAATAGCATGAGACGAGACCGCCACAAGACCTCTCAAATCCCATCTAGTGGTTCAAAGCCAGGTAGCATCAAGGGTGTGGAGTCAACTTTGCATATACACGGTGGGATTTGCTATCATGATCTGCCATGTGTCAAGCACGGGATGGATCGGGGCGCTGACGCTGCTGCGCCAGACGAACCGGTACGGTCTTGTGGTGGGGGTAGGGGGGCACGGCCTCGAAGAAATGGGAGGGAGGCCCGAGATGCTCACATTCTTTTCATGACCTTCGGATCACAGACTTTTTAATATGGAGTATCCGTATCCGTACTCTGAGAGGTATGTATGCAAGCACAGGTCATCGACAACCACGGCTGTGCGACTCGCTCGCTGCTCCCCTTGGCCCTTGGAGGGGCTTCCTCAATTGGCACCCCTGATCAACACCCCCCCTGAGCTCTTGAGATGATGAGAACGTTTTGTTCAATCACAACACGCATATGACGAAGGGGGAGGGGTCATCCGTTAGCGGCAGTCATGGCCATTTACGAAACCGCATTCCAGCTTGATCGTCCCGGCGGTCTGTCGAGCCCTGAGTGGTAAATGCCATGCAGCCAAGGGCAGTAGCAACAAGGACGACCACAGGCACAGAACAGAAGACCGAATCAGGACGAACTCGGATGGGGTGTAGCATTGGCTCACCCCCCATCCCACGCCAGAGCTCGCAAGAGAGGTCAAGGTTGTCGGTGAACGTCCCGGGCCCCGGTTTTCGATGGGTGACCAAAAGGGGAAATTGCCCTGCAGGATACCTTGTCAGCTGAGATACGTTCGCCTCGAGGCGGTTGAACGCTTCATTTCGTCGAATGCTTATCGTTTTCGTAATCCGGCACTGAAGCTTATCGATGGCAAGACGGGAATGAGATGCAGGACCGTATCCGTACCGCACTGCATATCCGACTCTGCCAGGTTCGTTCACGGAGTTTGCGGTAGGGCTTTTAGACCCCGAGCGACTCCACGGTGACACCGGAGAAGAAGCCGCACCATGACCAGAACCGCCGTGAGTTCGTCCCTCAAGTCGAAACAGGCGCGAGAACCGGGGAGTTAAGGGACCAAGCCGCCGGGGTTTTTATTTTTATTTTTTTTTATTAAAGAGAAAGGGTTTTATTTCTCTTCCAAGACACAGCATTCCGCACAGAACTATACAAGCGAAACGAAGTCTCTGAGTGGTAAGGCAGAGGTCGTGGGACAGCGGCACGAGCAATCGTATTTTGAGCAGCACGACTCAGGAGGTGTGGAGGGGGTGGGAAGGCCTAGTCACTTTAGCGTTAACAAGATCTGGAACCGGCTAGCCTGACACGAACATCGGCAAATCAACATACCCATATGGCCCAATATGGACAGCTGGTCGTGGAGAATGTAGGGCCAGCAAAGTTTTCCTTATGCAGAGGAGGTTGTTGGACAGGCTGAATCTAGTTTGACCCTCTTTTTAAACCCCCCGAAGAATTGAACTCAACTCGGGTCCGTCGGGAAGTGGGCGAACTGCTCCGGACGGAGGAGGACAGGTGCCTGGGTAGATTACTTCAGATGATTCCTACCATGAGCTGCTTTGGGAAGCGGGAAAGGCTTCAGATCGATCAAACTACTGGGAAATGAGGCATCTAGTCGCTTCAGTCCGCTTCCTAATCGACTCGAAGACTAATCTTAAACCTGCACAACCGCTGAACGTTGGGTCATTGTGGTCATGGTCATTTATGTCCTCGCGCGTCCTAGCTTTCTTTGTCCGCCCTCCCTCCGCATGGTTGGGCTGGGTCCTCTTGGTTTAGTCTAGTCCGTCTTGGTGGTAGTGTAACAGCATCATCACCGTGGCGCGTTCCTGTACCGACAGCACGACTCGCCGCAGAGGCAGTCTTTGTCCAGGCCGCGCCAATAACTGCCAGAGTAGTCCACCGTGATCTCGTGCCCGGCCTCGATGCCCTTGCTCACCAGGACGATGCGCTGCGTGCTCATCCACACAAACTGCTGGAACTGCGCGTTGGACTTGCAACTGTGGTTGACGAACCTGGTGAAGTTGCCCTGCCGGCCCTGCCAGATCTGGTAGGCTCGCACGCCGGTCGAGCTGTCCATGACGTCCATGTTCTGGAGGTCCTTGGTGATGAGGCCGACAAACTCTCCTATCGCCGCCCCGCGCTCAAAGGGGCAAAGCGCCATCAGCCCGTTGTTGCGCCCGTCTGGCGTGCGGAACACCTGCACGGGACACGGGCTGCGGCCGCCGGACCCGAACAGCGTCGGGAAGCAGTAGCACGAGTTGACCTTGGGGTCTTCGGACTGCTCCTGTCCGCACAAGTGGCACATGTGCTTCCCCTGGACACACGCCACCGTGTTAATGGGCGGCACCCACCGCGGGTCGTCGGTCCCCCACGCGCTCATGTCCATGACGGAATGTTCCAGTTGTTCGAAGCTGAAGTAGGGGTCGTAGTCCAAGTATGTCGACCGGAGCGGCACCGGGTCCGATCCGTCCTGTCGGACTACCCAGTCGTGAGGGTGCCCGCTGAAGCGTCGCTGGGCCGGCTCCCCGACGATCATGAGCAGCTGTCGCCACGTGGGGTGCAGGGTGTCCGCGGCGACCTCGATCCGCGGCCGCAGACACCGGAGCCGCTGCATGCTGTCGGCGTTGAAGCCGACGCGGTACTTGCAGAAGCGGTAGAGGCCCATGCCGGCGAAGACCAGCGCCGCCCACCCGCCCGCGTCCTTGATCTCTTTGTAGCCGCGCCAGATGGCCATCTTGTTCCGCAGCTCCTTCTCCGACCACCCAAAGTCGTTGCACGCCTCGATGAGCGCCGCCTTGCGGCGCTTGGTCGGCGACATGCCCGGGTTCGTGATGGCGAGCAGCTCGACGTACGAGTCAAAGTGCTCGATCCACCGCGCCTGGACAATGACCTCGATCGAGCGGCACGCGCGGCTGGCCTGCGTGACCTTCCGGCAGAAGATGTTGCTGCGGTTGAATGTCCCCTCCATGTCGATGTCGGCCATCGTCCCGTCCGTCGCCGGCGCCTGGAGCAGGCCGAGCTCGAGCTGTTCGGGGACATGGATCTTGCCGGCGTTGTTAATGGTCGCCGTCGCGGCCGTGGCCGTCAGCTGCCACTGCTCGAGGAGGCTCTGGGGGTCCAGGCTGATGCCGCCGTGGATCTGCTCCCAGACGCTGACGACGAACTTCTCGATGGAGGACTGCTGCGGGATGAAGACGGTGTCCGACGCCACGGTCTTTGCGCGCTTGGGGAAGTTGCTCGCGACCTGCATCCGCCGCTGGCTCTCCGGTTCCTCTTCGAGTGCTCGCCCGGTTCCCAGGAGCGGTCGCAAGGCTCCCGTTCCTCTTCGTTGCAGGGCCGATTCGGGTCTTTCGGGCTCGGGTTGTAGTTGCGGGCCTTGTGACGACGTCCTCTGTGCTAGTACCAGTGAGTTGTACTGGCTGCCGCTTGACGGGCCTTCGCTCATCGTCGTCTGTGTGTTAAAGGTTGGGGGCGTCTTATTCTCGACAGACTCTCTTCCCAGGTTGCTTGCGTTTGGGCTGTTTGTTGCATTTTGTGATATAATGCCCGACAGGTCTACCATTTTCTGGCGGGTTTGGTTATTAGCCGAAAACAGTTCACGAGCAACCGCCGTCTCTGCTTGACAAGAGGAAAACGAAAAGCTCATCAACAATCACTAATTGCAGAGTCATCGTTTTCGTGTGCATTGGTCGATGACTTTTTGTGTGTTATGCTAACGTGCAACAGTGTCCGTCAGTTGAGGGCCCGAACATGCACCTTGGCGCCAGCGCGGTTCGGCCCTCAACACCAAATAGTTAAACACGAAGACAGAGACTCACCGAAACAACGGGAGAGCGGGGTGAATGCCCCTGGTTCCCAGGCTCCCCATCCTGGATGAATGCTTCAAACCGGAGCACCGGGTTCACCAGGTTACCCGTGGAATAATCCCGCAATGTTTCTGCAAGCTGGTCTAGGATTACGCGGCTCAGGCTTTCACGCAGAGAGTCCATCTGCTCCTCAGGTGATGCCATGGTCCGGTACTGGCGGTTAGAGCGCGTTGAGGGAAGATAGTTGATGTGTAAAAATAAAAATAAAAAATAAAGATAAAAGCCAACAGTAGATCCTTTTCGCACTATAGAGCCCAAGTGGGCGATGCTGACATGTCAGGGCGGTTTGCCGCGGGGAAGCAAGAAGGATTGAACAACGGTGCCGGCGGCCGAGGGAAAGGTGTAAAAGAAACGGTCTAAGGAGAGACGGGCCAAAGGTCGTCTCGTTCGTGGTCAACCCGTTGAAAACTGGGTATCATGACCGGGCCTGCTTTTCGTGGAGGCGAGCAGTACCAGACATTGACTTTCATCCGTCGAGTGTGGGAGGCCGGCACCGTTTTAATGGCGGAGAAGAGAATAGAATGACAGTGAGAGAGAGATATTCAGGGTCCACCTACCTGCCCGTCTTGCTTTGGAGGTGGGGTCGGGAACTGTGCCAAATGCCCAAAGCAAGGTAAGCCAGACATACATGTCTTGGTCTATGGGTGGTATCTACCGTGTGTATTATGGCCAAGTACCTGTAGGTATGTGGGTGGTGTGTACCGTGGCTCGGTGGGAAAAGGCGTGGTGCGAGGGGCTTCATCCGAGCGAGCGAGGAGCAGGATGCCAGAGTCTAGCCCTTCCTTCAAACGCCGACCCAACTCGGTGCCGCAGGGATAGTAGATGGGCAGACATGACCATTTTGCTGCGTGGGCAGAATTTTCGAGGCGGCAGGGGCTGGGACTGGGCAGACGGTCCGTCTTGGCATCATACAGTTTTGTTTGGTAACTGACTGGTTCCCTCTGTTAGCTGCAACGCCATCGCAGCCACAGTTGCGAATGGGCTCGATGGGAGAGGGGGGGTGGGAATCCTCCCGTGTGCTTGGCTGAAAGTCAGTTTAGAAGAAAAAAAAAAAGAAAAAAAAAAGAAGAAAAAAAGAAAAAAAGACAAAAATGTTTTGAGATTATCGAGCCTTCTTGCAATCTCGGCGTTACCGCGGGTCAGAGTTATCCTTCTCCGCGGAATCAAGTACACCCACTCGTTCATCATACCAGCCTTCTATTAACGATGGCAATGCCAACTCATGCTAGAAACACAAACTGTACAGGAGCACTGGACTCGCAACATAGGAAAACACGACGTCATACAAATAGAGTTTGTGTGGCGTCTGCTGTGCGACGTCATTCTCGACTCAGTAAAGGTCGCCTGTGCTAACCCGCAGGTTCTAGCCCAGCCACAAACCTCTTCTTTTGATTAAATGCTGGCTTCTAAGTCATCCATCGTGCCGTTCTGCCCGGGAGCCTATTTCTTGACCTTATAATTAGAATCAAATAAGATGATGGAGGACTCCGCCGGTCGCCTTGAAGGTTGTCGTCAGATTCGCTCCTCGGCGAAATCTCAATTCTGGCCTCTGTGAATGGAGCTACTGGGCCTCGTTATCATTCACGTTTACTTGTTCCTTACCACAAGCCCTTTTTTTCAGGGAAATTTTGGTTTCACGCCTTTTTTAAGGACGTGAGCATTTCAAGGCTTCGGGCTCAACCTTGAACAGTAACCGTATAAACTATGTCTTCCTATGTATGTGAGTAGCCCCACCAACGGCTTTTAGGTACATCTGAATCGTTTAATACGCATCTAGGCGTATAAAGTAGAAACTCCGCGATCAATCGGATCGCGCCGAGATGTGCCGCTAATAAAGTTTCACAGGTCCATATACCCGGGCGCTACACGGAGATAATACCATACAAGAATAGTCAATTCCATCGCTGCCGCTGCGTTGTTCGACAATCTTACGGCTCGTTGCCGAGGCCGTTAAAAAGCTAGCAGAAAGCTTGCAGGGATGTTCCCACGAGCCCAACATCAAGTGAGGTCGAAGAGCTCCGCGGACCAACTCTGCTCTTCCTGGATGAGCAGCTCTTGGCCCTAACTTACGTACTTGTTAGCTCTTGTTGCCAAGGAAAAGCATGGTTGCAAGCCATCGTAGTACTGTTATAGTGTAAGTAGACACGGCGAGGGTCAAAAGTCTAACGTTGTTTACCGGCCCGAATTTCTTTGATTTCTGAATTGGCTACGAGATAAATATGCTCGGACGGGACTTTTTTTTTTTCCCCGGTGTCGCGATAAGATACATCTGATACGTTCCCAGAAACCTAGCTTATCGAAAATTACTCGTCAGCTGTCGAATGCACGGAGCCGGCCAGCGGCGCTTGGCATGAGCTACCAGCCCGCCGGTCCTTAATATGGTCGTTTATGCAGTATACAAGATCCAAAAACGCCCCGAGCCACCACGAACATTCTAGCCTATTCTAGTGGCCAAGAGACGGTTCGAATCTTGTGACCCGGATCTCCGTCTGGGATTGCTATTGTGTCCTTTTCCGCTTCGGCAAGTATTGGTGCTAGTGATTTGTCGCTCTCGCCTCGGCCCGGGTCCGGAGATGAGCCCTGTTTGCAGCATTCGTGCGATGCTTTGATAATGTCATAGTTCGCTTACTGAGTGCTCTGACAGAGCCCAGTGGGCAGAGCCAAAAACGAGGAAATGGTTGCAAACCAGAATGCCCTGTCATCCAAACTCATCCGGCTCTGGCATCTCCTGGTCCGAATCAACTCTATCACAAACTCCTAGAAGGTCATCAGGAGTCGATACCCCATTCGGGTGGACAGCAGACGCGCGCCAGAAATTCTCGCCATAGGCCGTGTTGGCGACTTATAGCAACTTTTTGAGGCATGCGTTATTATAGACCTACAGTTCTCATGTCCTGATCCTCTTTGTAGCGACGGATGTCGGACGGCCAGATCCGCACTCAGATAGACGATGCCCTCCTCGGTGAGGCCGAAACCCCCGCTAGCCTCGTAATTGCTGGAACGCGCGTTCAGGGCTACAGAACTTGGGACTCAGGCCCGCAGGCTGCAGCCACCCTTCTTGGCAGACTATTCCTTGTATGGAATGGCAATGATGATCTTGTACTCGTTAGGCTTAGAGCATCCGAGTCATAGTCTTTTCTTTCAGCTTCTGGCTCGTCCTCTTAGCTCGGAAGCTTTGCCATGGGTGACATGCAGGTCCTAATCAATCCTTGGTGATCTTGGACACCATGGTATCCGGCTCTAATTATCAATCATGAGGTCTCTTCCGTGTGTAACCATGCTCGTCGAACTAGAGCACTCCTTGAACTTCATGTCCCGCAAAGAGGTTGCCGCGATCTTAGATGAAGGAGCAAACAAAGGGTCAAAGCTTACGTCTTTGGCCACAATCCGCTTATCCGATGTCCATAACGGGGGACGAAGTGAGCAGCTGCACTACCTCATGGCAACAAATTTGTAATATCTATAACCACTCCCTAATTTCCCCTCATTTCCATGTCTCCCCACACCCTATAGCTATCCTAACCGTTGACTGTCACCCGATCATACAACAGGCAAGCGCCATCGTGTGGGGATCTCGGAACGGATCGTAGATCAACGGTTCCAGTCGAAGCTGGGTAGTGCAAACATACTTGCAATCCGGGCCACCTCCGTGAAACAACTCCTTTGTAGGGCCGATAGTGAAGTTTCAACAAGACATGGACCAAGCTAATCGACCGGGGAGAAACCTGTATTGCCGCATCAACATTGTGGTCGAGCCCAGTGCAGTTTGGAAGCTTTCCTGGAGAAGCGCAATGTGTGGTCCTTGGGTCTTTGGCCAAGAACAATGCAATCTCGATGATCGTAACGGGAATGCCGCCTTTGGTGAGCAGCTGCCCCAGCAGCTGAGATGGAAATGAGTGAAGATGGCGGCAAAGCTATCATTCAATATATGCAACCTTGATCTCTCTGGCTTTACAGCAAATGTCTAACAGTAGTGGTGCCAACCGTATAATCCACTTATTCTCCTCTTCCGCAAGCAAAGTCATGGTGCTGAACAGATTTTGACAGTTCTGCTAGTCATGTCCTCAGGGCTGAGGAACAAAAACACACCGACTGGTCTGTTCGCAGTCAGACTTTAGCCGAGCGCCATGTTCTGGATGTCATTATCGGGGCAACCCCTGCAAACGAACACCCTCAGTGCCATCACGACCGGAGAAAACGCCGGCACACCTCCACACCGATGAAGAAGGTTTACCAGACTCGGCCTCCACAAACACCCGTAAACCCCAACGCGACAACGTTATATCCAACAACTCCACATACTTCTGATTAGACTGCGTCAAGTCACTATTGTCGGCACCCAACGGCCCACAGATTGTCTGCCTAATGATGTATTTAGGCACAGGCAGCTAAGCAGAAACCAAACGACAAGCGTAAACCTTGGCGCAAAGGCCGGGGGGATAAAACGTGTACTGTTACCGCGGCTGACGGACACAGGAGTCGAGCGGCAAGGAAAGAATACACAGCCATGGCTCGACACCATTACTGTGTTGAGTATCGGTCATGGTACTTATACTGTTTTTTTCTAACTGTATCACTATTATAGTGTACCTGTACGGCCACTGCCTTGATAAAGTACCCCAGTGGCTAGACACCCTGGCGTGCTTTCGTTTGTAATTGTTTTTTTGGTTAGTCGGCTCAGTTTGACAAACTGATCCGGCCAGCAGCGAGAGCGAAGAAGACCTTATCCAGGACTTGTGACGAGACACCTTGCAGAAACTCTGCCGCCTTCATTCGTCTTCGGCACCCAACGCTAGCACTATCGAGCTCCTGAAACGATCCGTATGGTCCGAACCCTGCATGACGACCAGGACTCCACGGTTCTTGGGAATGAACAAATTCGATGAATGCCTTGCGCATGTGCTCCCCAGTCTTTTTTGCAGAGGGTGAAAAGGTTAGATCAAAGCCCCCGAAGAGGAAGAGCAAGTCGACCGCGTGATGAGCGCCATTCGACGGCTGCCAAGGATTCGGTTCGTCAACGAGATAACGATATGCCGGCCTGCCTGTGGCCCTGAACAGCCGGGCAATGTTCTCGGCTGGGAGGAGAAATTTGTAGTCGTTGATGAAATCCAAGGCTCCAATCTTGGAAGAGGAGGGTCTGTCGGGATGAATGTTGTAAATTCTCTTCAATGCCTCCCCGTCTTCGCCGGCTAAATCGAACGCGTTGACAATGGCGGCATTATCCATTACCCACACAGCCGCTCGCCATATAACTGCCTTTAGACTTGGGTCAATGTGCCATTCAGCTTGGGGGGGAAGAAGAACACAGACCTCGTTTTGTACATCGCCTATCATCAACCTTTCGGCTACTCCTGTTTTGGCTTGCCAGTCTTCAAGTGCGGAATCCGTTCGCAAGAACCAAGACTGTATCCCGGACGACTCTAGGGCTTCCACCAATTTCTCCACAGGAGCGGTGCTAAGCTCAAACTCACCCACTGCTTGAAGGTGTTTTCGTAAGGTTTGGCGCAAAATGAAAGCCTTCTCTTCCGACTGGGGCGGAGACAGGTACAGAGAGCCGGAGGAGAGAATGGCGCCTCTGACGGGGTCGCCAGTTACCAGGTGTGCATGACAATATACAGCCCCAGCGCTTTCCCCCGCGAGGAAGATGCCGTTCTATGAAGAAAACGTCAGTGAAGTGTTCCGCCAGGAGTGGCCCATGATGCAGTACCGGATCGCCTCCGAAGCCAGCTATATGACTTCGAACCCAATCCAAAGCCAAGGCCTGATCTTTCAGGGCTAGATTCTTCGAACTAGTACCGTCCCCAAACGCAAAGATGTTCAGCCTATACTGAACTGTCACCACGATAATAGGTTTCCCCTGACTGATGGAATCCTCTACAACTTGCGTCCCATCTAAGACATCTCTGGTCAACTACTGCCAATGTATGCATCCTTGCCAGCGTAAAGTCAAGGACAAAAGCGGGAAAGGGGGTAAAGATGAAAAGTAATACCGCACACGCCTGAAGCGGCGCTTCCGAAAGTCACCGCTTGTGAGCCACCTGGGATGTCAATGTCAAACTTGACACAAGGCCAACGCTTCGTGGTCTGATGTACATACCATGAATCCAGACCACGACAGGCACTTTTTGGCGCTTTGGCGATAAACAAGCTTTGGGTGTCGTCACGTCCAAGTTGAGGCATTTAAACTCATCCTCAGGCTCGGACGGCAGCTTGTGTTCACTGGGAATTCGCAAGAGATGACCAACATCAATGGCAGCTTGCGGGCACCGAGGTCTGCAATAACATCATAAAAGTTAGTCACTCGTTGCGCAATGCGACGCGACACCCGACATCGCAAAAGAGGAATCGTACCCGAAGCTAGTACAGCCTACTTCCCGTGGGAGAGCGCTTTTCGGCCGGGGTTCTGCGAATCGTGACGGCACCTCGCCGTATGGAATCCCTCGAAACTGGACAACGCGCTCGAGCTCAACACCGAGCAGCGTCGAGCACAATGACTCACTATCGAGGGCATGCCCCACCATTCTCCTCTGGTCTTGGAAAGGCGCGGAAGAGCTTCCGAGTTATGTTCGCGTTGGCTCCTCAAGCCCCGACGTCTGAAAGAGTCAGTCGGACGAAAGGCGCAGTTGCAAAGTGGAGAATCCAAATGAGCAACGTATCCTTCGCGTCGGGTTCTGCCGGTGACCCCGCACACCTACACCCATCTTCTCTCCTGGCAGGCCTATCTCCCATGTCCTCTAACTAACGAAAATAAATCCAGCAACCGTACAGCATCGAGGAATCGCCTTGGTGAGCAAGTTAACTGTTGGCATAGCTTGATGGAGTACCACCATATTTGAAGTTCAATACTTCTTTTGACTATTTGTAGTAGGCTAGTCTCAGCGATCAATGCCGAAGAAGCAAAAAAGGAACCTTATAGACAGCGTCTCACTGAGAGAACAGAAACGTCTCCCAAGCCTTCAGTAGAGAATCCAGACCAACCTCTTCTCCCAAGCCAAGAACAGAATCGTATTTCTCTGAAATGGCCCCATCTTCCTTGTAAGTTCTCATTCCATATTCATAGACCATGCGCCCGGAGGTTTCTTGGAGCCTCCTCCAAGGAGCTTCACCATGAACGAAGTCTATCACATCAGCGGCAAATGCTTCGGCAGTTTGTCTCTGCTCCTTGCCGAGGTACTCGTTGTAGTTTTGGAAAAGGAATGCTACGTCCAGCACGTGGGTACTGTGACCCATGAAAGGACCTTCCCAAGGGTTGCGCTCTGCAAACTTCAACAAATAGGAGTCGCCATGGAAGCTTTTTGCGTACAACTCTGCCGGGGCGCGGAAAGCAAGATCCGAAGCAAATTGCAGGATGTGGATGAGAGCTTCGTCATCGCTTGTTGCCTCGCTAATCTCGTAGACCTGCAGAATACGCGTGGCCGCACCGGGGTGTTGCGATAGTGACGAGCTGATAGATTCGATGAACTTGGTAGCAATGCATTCTTTCTTGTGCAAGAGGGACATGAAGCCGAAGATGCTCGCCTGTTTCATCAAAATATTAGGCAAAAGTATAAGGGGATGTCGATGGAGGAGGCAGAGCGTACATCTAATGGCGCGTATCCGATCATCATGGCTTGGCAAGATGTCCCGCTGGGAATCACCTTTTTCGCTCGGGACGTTTCGAAAGTCGGCGTAAAGGGCACCGTGTCTCCGTCCAAGATTGGCATAAACGGTCCGGCGCTTTCGAGCTTCGCGAGAAGGTCCTCTGGGGACACCTCAGACAAAGACTTGATGCGCTGGCTTGGTGACAAGTCTTCGAGTTTGAAAGCTTTGATCACGGCATGGTAGGATTGCTCAGCGATTGCCGCATCCAGTGGCGCGAGAAGCGGAGGGCAACCGCCCAAAACGATGATTCTAGCCGCAAGTGCCTCATTCGAGTAAAGCATCCGGGTTGTTGACCCTGCGTTGGTTAGAGCATGCCACTGCAAGCAACTGACCCTTCGGCCTTTCGTCAAAAGACTCACCGCCGCCAGCGCTCTCGCCGGCCACTGTTACCTGACGAGGATCTCCACCAAAGCCAGCGATATACTCTTTGATCCATTTGAGAGCAATTCTCTGGTCGTGGTGGCCGTGATTACTCCTGTACCCTTCTTTTTGAAGCTCCCCGGAAGTCAGAAACCCAGGCGCGCCCACACGGTAGCTTTGAAAGACTGAATTAGCCAATTGCTGTCCCTGATTATGGGTTATGATGTCCGATGTACCTGATGGTGGTGGCAATTATGGGCTTTCCCCGTTGGCTTGCCAATTGGACAATACGCTTCATGTCATACTGCGGCCACCAATTCGAGCCAGTCATGAATCCTCCACCATGGATGAAGACCAGTACAGGCAACGGCTGGGAGTCTTTCGCCTCAAGCGGCACTGTGAGGTTCAAGTTTAGACATTCGGTGCTTGATAACCCAGGGAACTCGGTCACCGGGATCGCTTTCTGGATGATCAGGTGTTCCTTGTTGACCCCTGCAGGATCCGAGATGACTTGCGGGCTGGTGATAGCATTAGCTTGCCATGAGATGGATGACGCCAAGTGATGGTGAATTGCCTCACCCGTAGCGTGTTGCATTCAGACCATTGCCATTGTACCGAACAAGTTGCGCGTTGTCGAACCAGTGGTCCAAGTTTGCGTACTTAACGCCCAAGAACTGGACAACACCGTCCGAGGCAACTCCTTCCACTGTTCCGATGACAGGGTGCTCCAAATGCTGCGTCACTGAGGCCATCCTGGGCTGGAGCAATGAATACTGTAGGGGCATATGGTACGCAACACTCCGCCTGAAAGCCAAGAAAGCTCCAGTTGCTGTCACGCTTTTCGGCACTTCCGGGATCAAAGAGCCCTTTTGTTGTCAACCTAGGTAGCTACCGGTACTGCTCGGCCCGAGTTACCAAAAGGGGATTGGGGGATGTTGAGGTCGTTCAAGTCTGGGTATCTTTCAGGATGTCCTCTCCGATTGGTCTGCCGGATTTTCCGGAGTTACCCATTGGTTTACTACCCCGCCCGCATCGACGGGCCGAAAGCTGAGAGCATACCAAATCCACAATGGCTATTCCGAGAGGAGGGGGATTGGTTTGGTGCAATAATTATGAGGGGTCAAATCGGAATCAACGTCCTTTGGCGATTGCAGCTCCTAGTAATGATGTCGGTATCACATGCTGGCGTACAGAACTCACGTTATCCAGGAGATCAAGACTATGCTGGAGAACCGATATTTACTTTTCTGAAAACACTCTAACAATAATCATCAACGGGACGCCACGAAGTGAATTCGTGATGTTCTTATTGTGTCGGTGGCTGTGGATTAGATAAAGGCATGGCCCTATCGTCGACACAGACACGAGAGGGTCATGAAGAAACGGTGTCATGAATAGCGACCGGAGCTTGTTCATTTCGAGTTGATCGATGGGAGATCGAATTCTTGTCTACGGCTCCCAGAACGATATGCGCGGCTCACTGAACTTGTCTTCTTGCTCTGAAGTCGGGTTCGCTAGTTGCCCTCACACGGAAACCAAGATGCCCCATACCATGCCTAGGAGATCAATATTTGACCATACACCACAAATTTCTGTATTTCACTGCTGTAATTGGTTAGACTTCGCAGAGTCCTTCTACGTTCTTGCTTGCTTGGCGGCAACGGGTTTGCTCTGGTGTGGATTATCTTTTGCGTACTGAACCCCGTTGTTCGTTTTGCTGTGGGCTTCAGCATTCTCAGTGCATAAACCATTTGATTTCAGCTATTATATTGAAGAAAAATGTGATTATTGATAGTGGCAAAAAGAACTCTCAAACTTCAGCCTGATGAGTTACTTGCCTTGGTATCAGATCGTCAAGATGCAGCAGCATCACAAGTACCGAGCATGTTTTGTGCGGGCCTGGTATTGGAATATATTAGATACTGACAATAAGAGCCTTTAAAGCCTAGAAGAAATTTTTCGAGACTTGTACATGGAAAACGGCTTATTATTGCGTAGAGATTCGATTTGCTGACCAGTTTAGACAGCTGAGTCGCGATACGTGACCTTTGTAGATAAGACACATAATGGGAAATGCGTGTTAGTTCTACCGAAAATATGTCGTGAGACTGTTTTGTAGATTGACTTATGAGTATCAGAAGAACCAATCAAACCCGGCTAGTTCGACCAATTTGAAGAAAAAGTCTCAGAAGCGACATGCTCGGCGACGAGACGGATGATGCAATGCTCATGCACATTGCGAGGACCGACTGACCAAAGGCCATAATACTTGGAGATATCTTCACGACGGCTTGGCTTACATTCCTTGAACAACATAACTTTATTGGTTATCAAATATTTGTGGCTCTGTTCTGAATGCTGAGCTCTTTTACGTCCTGTCAAAAAGTTCCTGCCAGGCATGGGTAAGTCTCAATCTTTTATGACCTGCGAACTATTGTCTTGCTGAAGTGCCAGACGTCTGTAAGCAACATCTAGATGAGAAATACATTATATAACTGCTCCCTATCACGACTTCTCTTATGATGTATGCTATGCTCGCTGTATTTGAATAATTTTAGGCAATCAGTCCATTTATGCGGCCAACTGCACGAAGAGCAAGCTCTCTGTAGCACCAGCGTGGCCGTTATCGGAAAGTGCCTGTGTACCTCTTGAGTAGGCATGGAGGTCCTTGGAGACATCAGACTTTGGTTCGACTGGATCACGTGGTTATCAGACGACAACAGGACTACGGACAACGAGGGATGGAAAAGGCGAAGCGGGTCGTTGGGACGCCTCACCGCGTCGTACTGCTATCGGGGATCATGTCTGCCCCAATGAGACGGGGCGCGCCGTTGTAGCCAGTGATCACTAAGTCATTATTAACTGGCTTTTGATGAAACCATTGCGGGGATATTTACGGGTCTCGATGCGCTCCGGCATTGGCGAACCGGCATCAAGACTGAGTGGTACAAAACAGAAGCTGGTGATCATCATTGGCCTTTGCGTGTCTGACCCACGCGAGTGCATACATGCATCGTTATCAGTGTAACGACCCGGAGGGGAGAAAAGACTCAAGAGAACAAACAAACAAACAACAGCTTTACCCGCCTCGAGACCAACTATGCAGCCTCCATGCCCCGTGTTGACCTGCCGCATTCAGCACTCAAGAGCTATGCCGCTCGCTTATGTTTGTGCGGGACGAGCCGAGTCGGAAGGTTAGATAAATAAGGTACGGTGTTGATCCCTGGTACATACACCTATTCGGGTAGGTTGACAAACATCTGCGCGCCTGGTGAGTTCGAAGAGGACAGTCTCTTGGACTACAAACCGAAAGGCTTCCTGTATGATGAATGCCATGCCCGGGACGCTTACCCTCTGCCAACATTGACGGCTTTGGTCGTCACCTTGAAAGGCACTGGTGGCTGACATACGACGTCGACTGCAACGGTTCAATACTTGTGGACGAAGCGCGTCTTAGTAAATAGCGACAACCATTCTCGTGGGAATGGCGTAGACTCAGGTTCCCGACCAAAATATTGCTGGAGCGAATCGCTTGCAGCCGGAACCCGGGGTAACGCAGTCTGAATATCACAGCCATTTCACGAAACGTTTCTGGGCCTCTTATCCCGCGGCAGCCGCTTACAGATTAAGCCCAAGAGCACACATCCTGGCCGTTCCTGACTTTAGTAGGCCCAAGCTCCAGCTGTACGTCACCGCAAGAAACACACTTGTAATCGAGGGAATTGAGCTTACAAACTGATGTGTCAAGGATGGAAGAGGGCGGGGGCGGGGTCGGGAACGAACGATTCGGATACAACCCCGGCCCTCTCGTCTTATTAGCGCACATAATATAAGATGTCACTGAGCAGAATTTCATGACTTTTAGCTGCCATTCCAGCTCTCCGCATCTGCGTGTCCAGCGGTAAGATGCTCTCGGTGGTCTGACAACCGATAGGACGCCCACCCACGACGAAAAGTGCCGCGTCCGCAATGTAACACAATCCTTCTCCGCCTTCGTATGTCACTTTGTCAGTCATGACAGAGAAGGCCGGGCCCCTGCACGCCAAGTGGGAAGCAAATGCGGTCTGAACTCCCATGCAACTCGCGTCAGAGCCGCCCTGGCTCGGCACACGCTCCACAGATCCGAAGCTAGTTTCTTATTATCCAGCACCGTATGGAGGAGTGGCTCTCCAAGCTCCATGTGGAGTGAAGCTTTCCGCGACGGACGGGGCTGCCGGCTTGCTACAAAAGCTCCCAGTGGCCTGTCGTCATTGCCTCCCCTCTCTTCATCGATCCCCATCTTTCCTCTCCCTCTCTCCCCTTCCTCCCCCTCCCCGCTCCCAAGTTAAGCTCGACTCACCATGGCGGCGCAAAACCTCACTCCAAAGGACTTCCAAGACGCCTTCCACTGGGCGGCGACGCAGAAGGACGGGACGATTCCTTCCTTCGCGACTCGCCCGAATGACCCGTACACGTACCAGCCTGGCTTCGGCAACAGTTTCGAGTCTGAAGCCATCGCCGGCACCATCCCGAGAGGCCAGAACAGCCCGAGAAGCATACGATATGGCCTGTACGCGGAGCAGATAACGGGTTCGGCATTCGTCGCTCCTCGGCACGCCA
This sequence comes from Colletotrichum somersetense, assembly GCA_030867255.1. NCBI lineage: Eukaryota > Fungi > Ascomycota > Sordariomycetes > Glomerellales > Glomerellaceae > Colletotrichum > Colletotrichum somersetense. Next base: position 56,154 of record MU843621.1, on the reverse strand, counting down.
ACAAGAAGGCCTGGCTCTACCGCTCCCGACCCGCCGTGGCTCATCAAGGATTTGTAGGCGGGCCTCTCTCTCCGTGTCCCTCTCTAACATAGCCCCCCCCCCAAAGAGCCCTCAAAGGACGCGGCCGCTGACCCTCTCCGCGTAGACCGAGCTCCCCGACAACAAGGACACGGAGTCCAACTTCCTGCCCATCAACCCGCGCGTCCACGTCTCGCCGACGCAGCTGGCCTGGAAGCCCTTCCCGGTTCCCGACGGGCAGGACGTCGACTTCGTCCAGGGCCTGAAGACCGTGGCCGGCTCCGGAGACCCGACGCTCCGGGAGGGCGTCGCCACCCACGTCTACGTGTGCAACAAGAGCATGACGAAGAAGGCCTTTGCCAACTCGGACGGCGACTGGCTCATCGTGCCCCAGCAGGGCGCCCTCGACATCCAGACCGAGTTCGGCTTCCTCTACGTGCAGCCGGGCGAGATCTGCGCCATCCAGCGCGGCCTCCGCTTCAAGGTCAACGTCGAGGGCCCGACGCGCGGCTACATCCTCGAGGTCTGGGGCTCCAGCTGGGAGCTCCCCGAGCTGGGCCCGCTCGGCGCCAACGGCCTCGCCAACGCCCGCGACTTCCTGCATCCCGTCGCGTCGTACGAGGTCACCAAGGACGACCCCTGGGACGTCGTCTACAAGCTGGGCGGCAAGTTCTTCAACAGCACGCAGCGCCACTGCCCCTTCGACGTCGTCGCCTGGCACGGCAACTACGTGCCGTGGAAGTACGACCTCACAAAGTTCGTCAACGTCGGCTCCATCTCGGTCGACCACATCGACCCGTCCATCTTCTGCGTCGTGACGGCCAAGTCCAGGGACCCGGCCGCGCCGCTGGCCGACTTCCTCATCTTCTCGCCGAGGTGGGACGTCGCGTCCCACACGTACCGGCCGCCCTACTACCACCGGAACGGCGCGTCCGAGCTGATGGGCCTGATCTACGGCGACTACGGCGGCCGCTCCGACGAGTTCCGGCCGGGGAGCATCTCGTTCGAGTGCGGCTTCGTGCCGCACGGCGTGGCCTACGAGCAGTTCGCCGCGGCGTCCAAGGAGGACCCCCCCGTGATGCAGATCTCGCTCGGGTCCATCGCCTTCATGTTCGAGACGAGCCGGGCCCTCACCATCACCGACTACGCCTGGCACAGCAAGGAGAAGCACGAGCACGACCCCAAGATGTGGGACGATCTCGTCGACAACTTTTCAAAGTTTGACATCGACCCGGCGCTGATCAAGAACAGCGGGAAGAGAAGCTAGAGTTGAGAATGCGAGGGCCATCTGTACAACAGTCTCGTCTGCGACTTGGGTCTGATGAGATGAACGTCGAAATGAAAAAAATCAAACACCTTTGCAAATGTGCGTCTGCCCAGTAAATTGGCATTGGCAGACTTTTTTTCCCCCTACATTACGCAAATTATTGTTGGAGGGTTTTGCTGAATGGCATGCGACTTTTTGGGGTCCTGTTTCGTCTCGAGCCTGCCTGCCTCGACGTTTCTCGTCAAAGGCATGTGACTTTCCCAGATGCTCATCAGCATGCATAGGAATAGGCGAGTAGATAATCGGGACGCTAATGAAGCGGTTTACGTGGGCTGTTATCTGGAGCACCATGTCGTCTTGCTCAACTTCCGTAGTTACGAAGGTGCCGTTGTAGACATTCAATGCGCAAGGCCTCACGGGAAAACAACAAGACAAACCCATTCTGTATATCACCCGTACCTGAAGATGATCTCTCAAGGATGGACAGCTCAAGGCAAGTAATGACCTTGGCTTCTAATTCCGTATTACTTCATTATAGTAAATACTCGATTAGAAACCTAGGGATTAGCATGTGCCAAAGAGTTACATGAATCCCAACGGCAACGGGCAACTTGGGCTCTAAAACCACACCCTCATAGGGATAAACCCCTGAGCGCTGACTAGACGTTTAGGATGAACACTTGAATCACGCAATCAATTTCCCGGTGACGTCGCACGAAGGACTCTCATCATCCCTGCATGTCTTAAGGCGGTATCGCTACAATCCAGCCGAAGATCCAGGAGAGAAAACATAAAAAAGATGTAATAAAAAACCAAAAAAAAACCACACGCTCAAGCAATCCCCAACCCCGTGCCCTCCCTTGTCCGTCCACGAACTCACAGCGCCTTGTCCAGGGTCCCCTTCTTCACGAAATCCTTGGTCGCAAACTCCCTCTCGCCGCCGGTGGCGATTTCCTTGTTCTTCGCCTGGCCCTGCGGGTCGCCCGCCGCCGTGTCGACGGCCGAGTTGAACTTGCCGCGCAGCACTTCCCCGACGCCCTATTCAGACGTTTTTTTTTTGTGAGCACGTATGAGGAAGGAAAGGGGGAGGGGGTTTGGCAGAGGAAGCCATCTCCCTCGGCCTCTTTGTCCCGCGATATAGGGGGTGAAGATTGGGGGAGGGGACCACAACTCACGTGTCCCTGGGCGAAGGCGCCCTTGATCTGCTGCCCGATGCCGCCGCTGTGCGTCGTCGCCGCGTCGCCGCCGCCGACGGTGCTCGCGGCGGCCCTGGAGACGGGCTGTTGCTGCGTCGTCCCCTGTGCCTGGCCGGTTGTGGTGGTCGAGGCGTCCTGGTAGGCGTCGGCGTTCTGGGCGTCAAGCGTAGCCGTGTTGCTGCTGAAAGCCATTGTGAGGGTTTGTTGATGTGATTGGATTTGACCGACTACCAAAGGTTTGTCGTAGCTGTGGTTTCAGGGACGAGAGAGGAAGTATTGCCGAGTTTTGATATAAGTCAAAGCACCCACTTTTCGGCCACCCCTACTTTTCGGCCACCCAAAAATGAAGCCATCACAGCCAACACCACTTTATTCAATTAACTAT
>MU843621.1:9935-52843 GCA_030867255.1 Colletotrichum somersetense | reverse complement strand
GTGTTGATGGTGTTGTTATTGACGATGTTGCCTTTTGAACCAGCAGCCCATTCATAAGCGGCTTTGCAACAGCAACTGGCCATAACCCAGTGTATTTCCAGCCACTTTTAATGTTGTTAATAGTCAGCCCAGCCTGGCAAGCCTTACGATAGCAAGAAATAAAGTTCCTTTTACCGATAATAGTTAAATCGTTCCACTGTAAGAGGTATCCTAGCTCCTTGTAATAGGCTGCCTTTACAGGACTAAAGACTGCTTGATTAAGTGGCTGGAGGATATAGGAGGTATGTAGTGGCAAGAATAATAGATAGACGTTATTAGTATAGCATAACCACATAAAATCTGTCGTCGTATAGCTCCTATGCCTATCTAGGATAAAGAGTCTGGCCTAATCAGGTTAAAAGGGCTTAGTCTGAGGGAGGAAGACCCTTTGTAACTATTTAACAGCAGTAGCATCTATAGTCCACCTATTTTCTATTACTATAAACTCCTATCCATTATAAGGGCTAAGATCTAGAGGGAACTACTGCTGCTAGACCGTCTTACCTTTATATATAACTAAGGGATAGATAGAAATACCCTCAGCAGATATACACTTAATAATAGATACCTAGACTTATAATCCAGGCTGCTTTTTCCTTACAGAATTCGTCTCTACTCTAACCAGCACTAGCCTATTATCTCCCTTACCCTTAAGGATACCAGTCTCATCTATATTATATTAATAGGTTGGTTTAATGGCGGCGATACGAGGCATCGCGAGATATCTGAACCAGTCCCTAATAACCTCAGTAGATACTCTATTAACGCGTCTAGAATCAATAAAGCAACTTCTCTAGACCTTGATAGATGGGTTTCTTCGCATAAAGGAGTTCACCCATCGCTTGCCTAGAGGTTAGGTATCCCCCATAGTATGGAGGATACGCTGGGCAAACTCCCTTAGTTGTTGATGGGTTGGTGCAAGCCCAAGATCTGCCTGGATTTGCACCCAGTTGGCCAGCTTGGCCTCCTGGCTTGCTGAAAGCCTCTAAAGGTCTTCAAAGGCAGCTGGCCTTGGTTGGGTGCCAGATATGCGATACTGGAGGGTAGTACGAGGTATGCCATACTGATGAGAGGCCTGCCTGAGGCTGAGCCCGTTTGCAACAGCCTTAATCGCCCTATGAATCTCATATTCGGTATATTGGACCATTGGGTCAAGAAGAATACATGCTGAAAAAATGAAGTGATTTGGAGAAGGTTGGAAAATGTGGTGATAGTTTGAAGTTATAGAGCATCTGAATAATGGGGTGGCTGGGCGGCATTTTTGGGTGGCCGAAAAGTAGGGGTGGCCGAAAAGTGGGTGCTTTGACTTAATGGTTCTTGCAGCAACGTGGGGGAGAAATTTATATGCTTGCGGCCGACAATGCTTTGGAAACCACTTATATGCCTCGTCGAGGCCGTTGTCATTGGCCTCAAACCTGATCCTATGATGCGCCAAGGGGTGACGTCACAACAGCGCAAACTTGCCTTGTGGAGGGACGATCTGTGAGTGGGCCGCCGGTGCCCACGGGTTAATAACATGGGTTTTTGATGTCAGCCTCAATCGTTTCCGTTATTCCCGGTAAGCCGACTATCGTGGGGACCGGATGCTGTTCGGCGACTGTATTTCGACGGCTTGCTGTTCTCGCATGGGGCAGGAGATGTTAATGGGCCGGCAGAACAGGGTTTCGAGATATAATGATGGGTATGGCATCTCACAATTGGCATGTTCGACGTTTTGTGAATACATCATCAATTGTCCACAGTCTTCGGGCTGGCCTGGAGTTTCGTCTGGGCTTTGGCATAATTCCTTTACAACCGGCCAGTAGCCGTCGTGTACATTGTCCCGTCAGCCGCGGCGTTGGACATCTTGGGAGGGATACGAGGCAGCGGTGGATGGTGGTGATGTCTACACAATGATTCGTGCGCAAGAATCGCCATCAAAGCCGGCTTCGCCAAAGTTACATCGACCTCATTATGAGCAGCCTGAGGTTCTTGTAGGGAAATGATGTATACAGTGTATTCAGCATCCAGAGAGGCCCCCCTCCCCCCCAATCACGTCCGGGCCGGATGTTGAAGAAAACAATGTTTGACATTGGAGTGTACGAAAGGAAAACGCCAATTGTCCCCGGTGCTAATACAAAGGTGACATTCCGCGCCGGTTGCCTCTCAGCAATCTGTGAAGATGGGGTTTCTCAGACAGCCGTGTATACTCGTCGACCAGGCCCCCGTCCAAAAATACGCCGCGAAAGACCCCGACGATATTTAACGCTGCCGACACCCTCCCCCCCTTTCCCTTCAGTCCTCATCGAGACTCTCCCCTCACCAGAACCCCAGGAGCACTGCCCCGACGACAGAGGCGTACACCCACGAACCCCCGGCGCCCAGCCTGGCCCCGGCGCCACGGAAGCAGCGGTTCCCGTTGCAGCTCGTGACACCTACACCCCACCCACCGCCGCCGTTGCCGCCCCAGCTCCAGGCCGCGCCGCACTCGCCCTCGAAGTCGACGACGTCCGTCCTCCCCAGCGGGCTGCACAGCGAGCCGGAGCTGTCGCTCTCCGCGCTCTCGGCGCCGCCTCCCGACGAGCACGATAGGACGGCGCTCCACTGCCCGCCCGCGCAGTGCTGGAACCTGTCGGAGAGGCAGTTCCACTGGCCCTCGTGACCGGCGCACGACGCGTCCGGGACGAGGTAGAGGTGGCTCAGGTCCCGGAGGGCGGTCGCGTTCGCCGTCTCCTCCTCGTCGAGGGCGTCGGCGGCGGCGGCGGCGAGGGCGACGAGGAGGAAAAATATGAGAAGGGCGGAGAGGGCGCCGCCCTTGCGGCGGCACGTCCTGACTTGGGGCAACATTGTGAAGGAGAGAGAGGATTCTGCCCCCTTTCAGCGGTAAAAGCCCGGTGAGACGAAGGGGTGTCGTTTGGGGGTTTTGGGGAAAGGCCTGCAGTTCGTGATGAGGTGGGATTGGTGAGAGCGGTGTAAGAGCTTCTCTGGAGAGATATAGAGAGACAGAGGAAGAGAAGGGCAGAGCGCTGCAGCCGTGTGGTTATAGACTGGCCACCGAAGTGTTCTCACATGCCGGCTACCCCCAGCAACTCCTATATACCTTATCCGCTCCCTCAGCCGACGAGCTACCGCGAACCTGACCGAAGAGCACCCCGAGCCCCATGCATGCCCATGGGCGAAACCCAGCAGAGGGAATGACGAAGGTGATCAGTGACCGCCTCGATCTCGCGAGACGTCATCCCAAACCGCTGCCACACCTCCCCCATCCCAACCAGCTCGCGGCGGTTCACGCTTGCCTAGTGTTCCGTTTGCTCCCGCTCCGTTTTGTCTCGGACGAGAAGACGTACATATGCCGCGCGCCCGAGGCTGACCAGGCATGGGTTGTGGCCTAGGTCGTTGAGTTGTCAAGCCTGGATTCGAGCCGGACCGGCGAACGTGTGGCTTCGCCATTGGGCGACGATGCGGTAGCGTTCTCGCCGAGCGAAAATACTCACCTTAAGTCTTGCATCTCACTGCAGTACTATTTAATACCCGCAAGGAATGGGGGGGGGGGGGGGAGAGAGCGGGTCAGGCAAAATATGCCTGCCGGGGCGGCGGCTGGATGTCGCGTTGCACACTACCGTCCGTCTCACGAGTTCCCCCTCGGTGCGGCCCCCGCACGAGTCCACGACCAAGCAATGGAATGAATACAACAGCACACGATTCGATGCGTTGCAAGCTCTTCCTTCCCCCTTCCAGCCAAGAGCTGGATGCGGGCTCATGTGCCCTTGCAGGAACGCCCGACTTGGGAAGCACACGAGACACAAATGGGACACACACGATTCCCCTTTGCTTTGTGGCTTCATCGCTCTCCTTTCCCACGCTTCTCTTTCTACCGCTAGAGCGAAGAACACATGCAGAAAGCCCCACGAACCGGTTCCTCAAACGTCCGACGTGTCTGCCGCGTTGGCGACGGTGCTAAGCGTTTTTTCTAGCGCGGAGCGCCACCCGCAGCTCCCGTCGACCAATCGAGTCGTCTTGCGTTGTCGGCATCAGGAAAGCTATGCGAGACGGACGAGCTTGCTAGGTCGAGTAGCTTTTGTCGTTATCCAGCTTCTAGGATACAGATCGATGCGGAACTGCACGGATCCCATTTCCCAACCGTATGGTCTATGGAACCCGATTACCCGCTGGGCATAGACGACCACAAGCCGAGGAGCGGTCGACAGCCCAAGTTTCGGCACGAGCTCATGTTTATTACCCGCTTGTGCGCTGGTCCTGTGGAGCGGATTTGGACAAGGCACCAGGGTTTGCAACAGTCCATGGCGTCGGCCATAGACTTGAAAGGCTTTCGACGAGGAGTCTGCTGCTACTGCGCTGGATGACCGAGTCGGGTTCTTAAACTTCTTGAGCAAGACGTGGGTGGGGATTTGGCACCATGACAGCTCGGCCGGCTGCTTGTAGCTTGATGGGGCAGCTCGCTCGAGCTTCTGTCACGGATGCGAGGCACGTGTCACGGACGATGCAGCGGAGGGATGACAAGCAACTACTCGTTGGACTATCTACACTCTATGTGATTACAGAAATTAAGGAAAACCGAGAAACACAGCGCGTTCCAGCTCTTGGTTTATGCTGCTGTGAGCCCTTTCCACACACACAGTCTGAGGTCGACGTCTCCCTCTAAACTATCCATTATTTCCCGGGGGTCATTAGTACAAATCGCTCATGAGGGCGTGTATAGTTCGTTTTGCTTAAAACCAAGTTGCGCCATGCCATGCTGAGAAGCGCCATGTGACGAGAGAACAAGAAAGAACACATAAAGCGTACACGATGCGCCGTCAACATCTTCCAAGTGCCTGCTTCATCTGCGGTAGCGTGGCGTCGCACTTGCGATGTCTGTCCACTCGGGGTATTTGCTGGGGTTCCAGTGTCCGTCATCGTAGCTCTGAGAAGTTGGGAAGGGTGACGGTGCAGTGACACTGACGACGCTGGTGACAAACGTAGATGGTTGGATGAGGGAGCTGGGCGTCTGCTCCCACGTGGTTTGAGAAGTAGTCTCATAGACCTGGGTGGGGGTCGGAGGGATACTAGACTCCGTAGTGCTGGCGAGAGGAGTAGACAGCGAGCTTGTCGTTGACGACGTCAATGATGAAGTGGAGTTAACAGTCGAGGCCGACGACAACTGCTCGGGCGGAGCAGTGTAAGAGGGTGTAATAGGGGTGACTGTGGGCGGCGGAGGCGCCACGATAACGGTGGAGGGCTCGACCGGTGTCGATGCCGGCTCGCTTGGGGCGGCCCACGTTTCCGTCGACGGGGGAGGCAGGGCGATGACAGTGGAGGAGACAATGGGCGCCCACCAGGATGAGCTAGGGACCACCTGAGTCTCGGTCGACGATGGCGGCGGCGGCTCAACCGCGAGTGTAGAGGAACTCGCGGGTGCCGGCGGCGATACGCTCGGGACAGGCGATGTCTCGGTTGAAGGAGGAGGCACTGCAACAGGAGGGCTTGACGAAGGTGCCGTACTCTGGGAGAGATCCGGAGAGCTCGACGGGGCGGAAATGCTGGTGGGCGAGATGGTAGGTTGAGGGGACCCAGGAGCGTCTGACGTAGGCTCTGAAGGCGGCTCTGGAACGGCTGAGCTCGGCGAAGGTGGAGCTGGCGGCGGCGTTGTTGAAGTTGTTGCGGGCGGGAGAGGTGATGATTCAGGCGGCGTGGGCGTCAAAGCCGGGTAGACGGTGACGGTAGTTGATGCCCCAACCGTAGTGGCGTCAACATTGACGATGATGAGGGTTGAGGATGTTGATGTTTGGACGGCAGACGAGGGGTCTGGGACAGGATCCGTGATCTTTTGCGTCACGGTGACCTGAACCGGCGATCGTGTGACGGTGACGACGGTAGGAGAATCGGTGGCGGGACTTCCCTCGACATTGACGACCGAGTAGTTCTTTGGCGGCTTCGCGTCACGGAGATGCAGCAGACGATCGAGGAGGGGGATGGCGTTGGCGGTCGTGGAGACGGACAACAGCAGGGGGAGGGAAACTGAGGGGCGCATCCCGACGATGAGCGAGCGAGCGAGCGAGCGGATGCTTGCGTCTCGAAGACTTTTTCGAGGATGATGCTGGACAAACGCTTGAATGGCTGATGCGTGTGCTGGTGCGTGCGTGCAGATGTAGGTATATGTGCAGCTTGATCAACGGCCACGGACAGGACAGACAGACAGGATATGGAGGATATCAAATGTCGATCGAGGGTATGAGGGAGGGATCAAGGGGGGAACAGAGAAAAACTGGAGACGTGAGAAATAAGAGCAAACAGACGTACGGCGCGTGGGAGGGCCATGATGGTTGTACTGCGCTGCGCTGCACTAGCAAACGCGGATGGCTGGTGATGGAGCCACACGAAGTGGTAGTGGTGGTGGTGGTGACGATGGGAAATGTTGGTGGTTGGGAGGCTTTCCAGGGAGAAGGAGAAGCAGCTGATCAGGGGGGGTACGAAGTACCTACGTACCTACCTGCCTGCTGTGGCGGTACAGGTATCCGTAGTATACCTAAGTAGGTAAGGTTAGTGAACATTGCGGGGAGGGGCAAGGACGATGGCGGAGTACGTACCTAGCTACTGCCCCTTCCTTCAGTTCCTTCAGTAGGGTTCCAGGGGAAGTGGCTCGCTTAGCCCTGCCGATGAGACATGATCTGGCCAATGAGAGGCTTCTCGTCCCCGGCCTTCTTCTTCTCTCCCAGCCACCCGGTGTTCTTGTTCCTGTTGGAATGCGGCCAGGGCCAGGGAGGAGGGGGGGCTTTAGAAGACGCCATCCAAGCCAAGCCAAGCCATACAACGTTCCAGGCTGCCAAGTTCCCCGGATATGGAAGAATGAACTCAGGGGCAGTTGCTATTCGTGCAATGAATGAAACAGGCACAAAAGACTCGCGGTGACGGGGCCTGCTATGTAAGTAAGTACCTACCCTACCTATCGTAGGTACGTACCTCCCAAAGACTCCAAGTCCAAAGTCCGATCCGATGGTGATTATGTAAGTTACTGTGGCTGAAAAGAGCTTACGTGCTATATGTGCTGGTTCGTGTGGCGACGGCGGTGCAAATGTAGTGTGTGTGGCTCGTGCAGAAGCACTCGGATTGTGGCTTGCCCCCTTGCGCGTTTCTGGGATCGATTGATTTCCGTCAGATCCACTCTCCAAGCTTCTTTAGAAGCGAAATCGCCAAAAGACGTGTCGTGTCGTGTCGTGCATGGGCAAGGGGAAGCTTTGGCCCTCCCATCCTGCAGGTCATCATCGCAGTGTACGAAGTAGTGTTACTAACTGGTAGGGCAGCGCAGCAGGGCCATTGTCCATCTGCTCTGCTCTGCTCTGCTCTGTTCCCCCTCCCCCTCCCCCCCTTCAATCTTCAATACGCGGCACTAATCGTGTGTGCAAGCAACAGCAGGTCCGGTTAAGATGGCCTGCCATGTGCACGTCGCATCGGATTGCGACCCGACTCTGGTCGAGAGAGGGAGGGAGGGAGAAAAGAGACCCGCGCGGCCTCAACCCCGCCGCCGTCCGTACCCCTCCCCTGCCTCGATTACGCATTGCTGTGGCGCAACATGAGCTCGACAGGGTCCGCGGCAGCAAACAACGAAAGCTCTTTAGGCTTTGTGGATCTTGCTTGGTTGTTGCACTGCCCGAGCCGCCCCAGAGCTTCTCTTTGCCATGACGTTGGGCGCGTGCCGTGCTGTGCTGTGCTCCATACACAGATGAATGCTTACTGCCTAGAAACTAAGCCACTATGCGGGCTTGGTTGCTAGTCATCGCTCGGCGGCCATCATCAGCCCAATCGTCTTGCCTCTCGCCGCGTGCTGTGTGCTGTGCAGGTCCGGTTTCGCTTCGCCGTTGGGGTTTGGTTTGGTTTGGCCGAAGAGCAGAGCAGCTGACGGATTGCCTGCCTCACTGCCACCGCGACAGGTGATATTAGCTACGATGTACCTTCCTTGCCCAACTAGGTACGGATGCGGATAATACATACATAATACACGAGGGACCATTCGTCATCATGGCCCTTGTTAAATAACCCCAACCCGCCCAGCCCATCCGCCCAGGACCTCTCTTCCATCCCACATCCCACTTCCCGACTTGTTGCATCGTCGCTCCAGCTGCCCCGCCCCGCAGTCAATCAATCTCTACTAATTACCTACACACACCGCACTGCCTACACTACACCACCCTACCCTACCTACATACACCAGCAATACCAGGACCCCGCCCGTCTCTGGTCCAAGACACACCGCACCGCCTGCTCTCGATTCTCCCGTCGTCGTACACGCCGTCACAGAACTCTGAGCGTCGCATTCGAGAAGCTTTAATGTCGTATCCAGGCCAGTACGGCTACGGCGCACGTAAGTCGCGTTCCCCTGTTCCTCTCCATCTCCGACTATGACGTCGGCAATCTGACACCCTGCAAGAGCCGCATGGCCAAGGCTACGGCCAGCAGTACCCTCCGCCTCCCCAGGGTGGCTACGGCGGATCACCATACCCTCCACAGGGCGGCCAGTATCCTCCGCCCGCCGGCCCTCCTCCCGGTCAGTACGGTGCGCCTCCGCCGCAGCCGGGCGGCTACTACCAGCAACCTTCGCCCAGCCAGTATCCCCCCCAGGGAGGATACTACCCCCCTCCCGCCGGACCTCCTCCGGGCCAGTATCCTCCGCCGCCTGGCCCTCCACCCGGTCAGTACGGCGCACCTCCTCCGATTCCTCCCTCGCCCTACGGGCACTCGCCTGCGCCCGGAGGCTATGGCGCACCACCCCCCGGCCCGCCGCCCGCCCAGCAGTACGGAGCCCCTCCTCCGCAACACTACGGACCTCCGACGCCCGCGTCGCTGGGCTACGGCCCGCCCCAGATCATCCAGTGGGACGGCTCGCCCGACGCCGCGGCCGCGCGGGCTGCGATGAAGGGCTTCGGCACCGACGAGAAGGCGCTGATCCGGTGCCTGGCGACCAAGGACCCCCTGCAGATCGACGCCATCCGGACCGCCTACAACCGAAACTTCAAGCGCGATCTCGAGCAGGACGTCAAGAAGGAGACGAGCGGCTGGTTCCAGAAGGGCTTGGTCTCCATCGTGCGCGGGCCCCTCAGGGCGGACATTTACAACCTCTACGAGGCCATGGACGGCGTCGGCACCAAGGAGAGCGTCCTCAACGACATCCTGCTCGGGCGGTCCAACGCCGACATGCAGGCCATCAAGAGCGCGTACCAGCAGACCTTCAAGCGGCGCCTGGAGGACGACGTCAAGGGCGACCTCAGCATGAAGACGGAGAGGCACTTCCTCATCGTCCTCGGCGCCAACAGGGCCGAGGACTCGGCGCCCGTCGTGCCCCAGCAGGTCGACTCGGACGTCATGGAGCTGTACAAGGCCACCGAGGGCAAGCTCGGCACCGACGAGATGCTCGTCTGCAGCATCCTCAGCACCCGCAACGACAACCAGATCCGCGCAATCAACCAGGCCTACGAGCAAAAGTTCCGCAGGAAGCTCGAGAACGTCATCGAGAAAGTGAGTCTGGCCTCCCGACACTTACCCCACCCGACACACCTCTCTCCGCCCCCTCTCTCGCAGAATACTAACGTTTGAGTGGAAGGAGTTTTCCGGTCACATGGAGGACGCGCTCCTCTTCCAGCTCCGCCACGCCGTCGACAAGTACATGCACGCCGCGCAGCTCCTCGAGGCCTCGATGGCGGGCTTCGGCACAAAGGATCACCTTCTCGTGGAGCGCGTTGTGCGGTTCCACTGGGACCGGAACTTCCTGGCCAACGTCAAGGGCGCCTACCAGGCCAGGTACAACCGCAGCCTGGCGGGCAGGATCAAGGGGGAGACGAGCGGGGACTACGAGCGGCTGATGCTCGCGTGCATCGGCGAGAACATTTGAGCGGAAGGGCGGCGTAGCTGAGGAGGAGAAGGAGGAGAAAAAAAGACTGAAATGATACCCTGGGTTCGGGACGGGCTTTGTTCATGATGATGCCTTAGGGAGCGATGAACTGGCTGGCCACGGAGGCCATAATGAATTGGGAGCATGACGCTGCTGATTTGAGAATCCGATAGCCAGTACGAACTATATTTACAACATTGTACGGTATTGGTTCGGATGTAGAACAGCTTGTGCGAGCCGGGACGCTCTCGCGGCTCGTGTAACTTGTCAGTGCCCTTGGACAAAGGCCCTTACATGATAGTTTCTACTTGACGCGCACTGTCTTTCTCTTTGTCTCACTGAAGGTCGCATAGCTGTAGGGCCGGGCCATGGCCTGGACGGAACATGGCCAGTACGGGACATGGCATCCTGGCTAGGAAATGGACATGGTTTGGTGGCGTAATTTATTGATCGCATAATGGTGTCCTTGACAAAACTTTGTATCGTGTCGAGACATACCGAGCATACCGGCACGACCTCACGAGGGCTCGCCGTAGGCCATTTGGTACATCGGTAATTTATAATTTATTGATTGATGAACAATTCGAACGACAAGCGCAGAGCCCCCGCCCCATGGCAAAAAGGGATTTCTGCAAACAAGAGACCTTTTTGGGCAGCCAGCAAATCTGTTTGCTATATCGTCTTTATACTTTTGCGACAGCCCGAGACTTCGGAACACCCATCAGTCATCATCTTGTTTGAGGTGGGTCTTGAGAAAGGAAGCACCAATCAACGGAAGCTTCTCGCAGCGAGAGAGGTGGGTCGCGCTTGCAACATCCCCATATAGCCAGTGTGTGTATAGCGCCTGCTACGTAGAACTATACTTATAGCGCTTTCCTGAAAAAAAGGATGAAAAAAAGAGGACGCTAGCTAACTTTCCTGTTAAGTATACCTGCCCCACCACCCCAACTTTCCCTTTTTTCCCTCTTTTTTTCTATTTCTCTATATCTCCTCCTTCGTTTTGAGTCATTCAACATCGCATCATCAACCCAGGCACGCCACCCCCCGACCCCTACCCTAGGCATTTCCGCGCCCAATCGCAGATCGACAGTGACGACGAACGGACAAAGGTCGTGACGACCTCCAAAAGACACCCAAAAGAGACGCGCCAAACCCATTTTAGACGCGTCGTTCCGCGTAGGGTGAGTCGCCGAGTCCCCCCGCCAACCCTTGATTACGGAAGTTGACGTGCGCTCAGCTTACATCGCGCCTTCCAAGCCTGCGACAGGACCTTCCGCGTTGAGTTGCTCATCGGCAGTCGCATGGTTGCCAAACCGCCCGAGTCGCGCATCTTCGACTTCATCTGGGCACGTCTGAGTTCAGGCAAAGGCACTGAGCCCGAGATCAGAAGTGATTCCTGAATGGCCTCTCCGGCGCTGTTGTCTGCCCAGACACATTCCTACGGATCTGGACCTGTTGGCATGCATCAGCCATCGCTAGCCCACTTGCAGTTCACGATGCATCAGCATCAGCATCAGCAGCAGTACACGCCGGTGCCCGCCCCTCGGCACCAGAGCTCTAACGGCGATGGCCCTTCTGCTCCGCTAGTCGCTTCGGATCTTGCTCAACAGCCGAATCGATCATCTCCTCTCGCTAACGACGATGGGCAGAGGGCCCAGCGCTTCTACGAGGATTACAACAAGGTCTGCGCCGTCCTCGATGAATCCGATCCCGAGGCTATCAGGCGCGCCATTCGGGACAAGCACGAAAAATGCTTGCTGGGGTCCCACTACCACACGGCCTTCCTGGTACGTATGCCACTCGGGCGCAGGAGCCCGTCACCTCCACCCGAGGGCCCGGATTCCCATCTGGTTCCCGTGTCTAAATTTTATCCTCCCTAACTTTGGCCCAGATGAACGTCACCATGCATCACTCAGACGGAGCAATTCTCCAGAGATCCGTCCGGGACTTCGGCTCTAACATAGTCGCGGTCGCAAAGCACGACTTGGTCGACTTGATGAGCCAGTCCGACCTGGACGAGCTCGCCGACAAGATCATCTCCAAGGCCAGCAACACCTTCCTCGACAAGGCCTTGGTGGCGCGCCTGCCCACCATCGAGGCCCGCCGACTTGTCAACGCACTCGCGCGGGCGGAGCGACTCGGCTACGACGCCAACGACATTGTTGAAAACGAGAGCGTCATCCCGTCCATGCCGAGAGACGCCCCCATCCCCAAGGCTCAGAAACGCGGCCCGGGCCAGCTCCCGCCGGAACCGCTTGAACCGACTGTCGCGCAAGCCCTGGCCCACATGGCCCCTCACCCGCTGGAATCGGTCGATCCATCCACCCCGAGATGTCCCATCTGCCAGCGCGGTTTCCCGGGGCCGGCCGCTTACGACCATGTGAGTTTGAATAGTTGCGCAACGAGAGCATCAAGCTAACGCGTCACAGCACATCAAGAGGACCCTCTGCACCAGACCCGCGCCGCCTCCAGGCCCTGGCGGAGAGATGTACATCTGCCCTTTCTGTGCCCAGGGGTTGTCTACTATGGGTGGTCTGCATTATCACATGATGAACAAGGTGTGCGGTGACCACGGCGACATCACCAAGGACCGTATCGTTCCCACTATGCCGCTCGCTAAATTGAACCCTTCCACCAAGCGACCAGCACCGGACACCGCCCCGGCTTCCGTCTCCTCCGTCAACAATAGCCCGGCACCGCAGCAATTCTCAACTGCTCCCGCCATGCAGACGCCCCGCGCAACACCGCTCACCACCCACCCCGACAGCTCGGAAAGCGAGCCTCTCGGCACACCCCGAGCCAGGGACATGGCCCACTTGACGGCGAGCCAAGTCCACGCACTGAAAGAGGAGTTGCGGCTGGCCGAGGAGAATTTCAGGATCAAGATTAACGACACCCAGAGGGCGGGTGGTGATGCAGACGAGGTTCAGAAAAGGATCACGAGCTTGCGAAACTCGTACGCGTGCAAGCAGAGCATCATTCGCAAGAAATACAACATCAGGCTGCGCCAGCGGCGCGGCCGCGAGGAGATGGAGCAAGAGCGCATGAGGATGGGCATCGCCGACAACGTTCCTAGCGCGGCCGGGACGCCGAACAGCGACGTCCATGCGGACAAGCGGGCTCGCGTCAACGGCAACGGCGATGCGACGACGACGACGACGACGATGGCGACACGGGACTCGCGGTACGACACGCCCACCAAGATGGTCGCCGCGTCGCAGGTGAGCAACGGCCTCCAGGGGTCCAACGCGACGGCCGCAACGCAGGACCCGACCGCGAGCGCGTCGCAGAGCGAACCGAGCCGGCCGTCGTCTTCCTACCAGCAGAACGGCTACCGCGTCGAGGGTCACGTGCCGAGCCCGTCCAAGAAGCCACCAAGCTCGGCGCCGACGGTCGGCGGCCCCCCTTCGAAGACGGCATCCGGTGACTCCCTGACGGCCGAGAGACTGCTGCAGCAGATGCGCGGTGCTTCGGCCAACGGCGTTGACGACGACGATTCTTCTTCTTCTGACGACGATGACTAAGAGAAACCCCGGCGTGCCGTCGGCCCTGTGCTCTGGAGACGGTCGTTTGCATTGTTATTTTGTGAGGGAAGAAATTGGCGTTTGGCATTGCATGGCGCGGGTAGGTGGTTTCCGCTGACCACATGGAGTTCTTCTTTCATCCTTGCAGAGGTTTTTTTTCTTCTTCTACCTCGGATGGTGACCTTCTAGATACCCGCCCGCTCCCATTGCCTGCTCTCCTCTCATCCCTTTTTCCATCTCAACAGGTGCCAAAAGGGGTCGCTTGGCGTTGTTATGCCCCATGGGGCACGGGAGGGAATTTGACCCGACGATATTTCTGGGACATGGGGCACCATTTTTTATTTTATTTGTTTAGTTTTGGCAGAGCGGCGAACGCTTTCACGTGGAGTGGCACACGCAATCGGACTTCTGGCGGCATCCTCCAAAGACGGGGTATAGTTCTTCCCAAGGGATGAGGACATCATCGTGCTGGGTGGAAAAGAGGTCGAGCCCGGGGCACGCACATATATACATGAGGTACACAAGCAATATTTATCAAGAATCATCGGATGATGAAGAGACAGGCAGAGCAATCAAGCACAAATACATACATACCATGCGGCGGAAGCAAGGTGAACCATCGCCGTCCCTTGAATCTCTTTTTGCACCTTTTTTTTTGCTTTCTCTTTTTGCTCTCTTTTTTCTTTTTTCTTTTTTCTTTCTTTTTTTCTGCGTCGTAGCTCGGGATGTGGCCTTCGGATGAGGGACGTTTGATCGACGACGGTGCAGGCCCGGCATGAAGTCGCGTGAGCTTTCCGGCTGCTCGGTGCCGGGTACTGCCGGTGTGGTTGCAAGCAGGTTAGATACGCCCCACCCACCCCGGACCCTGACTCTTTGTCAACTCGGGAGGTAAGTTTCCCAAGTTTTTTTTCGTTAAAAGGAGCTTGGGGATCGACGGAGGGGAAGGGGAGGATGAACTCGTGATACCGGATGTGTAGAAGATGGGACGAGGGGGGGGGGGATCGGCTGAGACTTGACCCGAGCTTCGACCCCCCCCGCGCCTCTCACCGGCCCCGACGGCGTGCATCCGTGCCACTGGAAAGGGGGAGGGGGGTGTTAGAATCAAAGGCACTCTGTCAGAGCGGAAAGAATTGGGACCAAAATAGAAAAGATGTGCTCTGGAATCGAAGTGACTAAATGACGTTTGTAGAAGGGTACGAAAAGATAAACCCTCTGGCACTGGCGCGATCAGTGCCAAGTTTACAAATGGGGACGATGCGGAGGGGCGCACGGGGAGAGAGAAACGAAACGTCCATTATATATCACGGGGGTTGGGGGGGGGGGGGGGGGGGGTGTTTTTTTGGTTTTTGGGGCCTTTTGTTTTTGTTCGTCGTCTGGCACGGGATGGCGTGGTGACGATATTCCGCTGTTGGGACGAACACAATGACGGAACCGGGTCGCGAAGGTGCCTGTAGACCGGCGCGAGGACGTCTGCCTAGGCAACGAGGGGGGTAGGGGTGGGAGGACGGGATGCAAAGTGACGGACTTGAGAGGGACGGGATCCGGAGCTCTGAGGGTTGAAGAGGAAGGGAGCGTCCGATCGGGGAGGGCAGCGGGCCCTCGAGCCATGCGCACTCTCTTTCTCTTTCTCATTCTCTCTCTCTGGTTTGCTTACGGGCCCCGTCCATGGGCTTGCTTGTTTGCATGCATGCAGGGCAGACCTGACGAGCGTCGACCCGTTGGAAAGAGTGAAGGAGGCTCGACAAGAGAGAGCGAGAAAAAGCGAGACAGAGATAGAGACGGAAGGACGAGAGTGTGCAGATATGTAGTAGGTTACGCTTAAAGGGAGAAGGCGCAGGTCAATGTGAAACCGGGGACAGCAGCCTTGTGCTTTCCCCCTACGCCACCCGAGGCAGCGTTGGGAGGTCACCCTCAGTGGTGGCCCTTTATCGGAGTCGATGTGTGTTGGGCGCTGGGCGCTGAGAAGTAGGGCCGACGACGGACGAGATATGCGAGGAGCGAGGGAGCTAGATGGCCGCGGTACCCTCCAAGCAGTGGTCAAGGGTGCGTGTGATGCCAGGAAGGGGTGGAGGGCGGGTAACAGGATGAGAGAGGACGGGACGGAGGATTTCTGACGACAATGTTTGTCCGGTGAAACGTTGAAACATGTTGTTCTCGAGTGCCCTTTGGCGGTTTCGGGTCTCGAGTGTCGGCCTATTGGATCCAGTCGACGTTTCCCTCTCGCCCCTTACGCGTGGCGGGGCATGACGAAAGACACTACCAGAAACCAGCTGATAAGGATGAACTGACAGCCGAGAACGAGAGCTGGAAGCTCGAACGACCCACTAGTCACCATTCATTGTGTGTGTGAGCGAGTGTGTGTGTGTGTGTGTGTGTGTATGCATTTTTTTTGTTCCAGCCGCTAGTCGCCAAACGAACAAGTGGCCGTGCGGCGCTCCTCGTCCCAGACTTGGTCAGCGCGGAGAGGACGGCAGCGCACAGGTTCGTCACGCCTCGCCTGGTCGCTCGCTGCCTGTTATCCGATGTGGTCAGACTGAGCGTGCGGACCCCTACGGAGGTTGCCTGTGCTTCTGCTCTTTCCTTCCCTTCGGAGGCTCTCGATCTCAGCTGTGCTGGCGTCGTCTCGCACTACGCTGTCATCCGTAAGCACCCCCTGTTCTGTTCCTGTCTGTCCGTCTCCGAGCTGCACGCAGCGTGTGTGGTGTTGTGCCCGGTAAGGCCCGTTGAGACTCTATTATGCCGTCGTCGTTTGGGGTGACCTCCGTTCGGGTACGCCTGTTCGGGGCCACTTGGTGTTTGGGTGGCTGTCGTGAGGGAGACGGGGAGAGGGAGTTTTGATGTTTTGATGTTTTGATACGTCTGTTCTTTCTTCTTGTTATTTTTTTCGTTGCGGCTGGACGCCCGGGTACTGTCTTAAGCCATGGGATGTCTCTTGTTTTGTTTCCTTCTCCTCCGGTGTTGTTTCTTTCCTTCAAGTTTGCTATTTTCGGTTTTGTTTCTCGAGCTGCCGCCCGTAATATGTCTCTCGACACTTTGTGAGACGCAAGTCTTTATTGTTCCTCTCCCCCAACGTGGGTGTGACGCCGGTCGTTATTTTGTCCAGCCAGCCAGCCTGTGCTTCAGACCCCGCTGTCCCATCGGTCCGGGCCTCAGAAACGCAGACGGTACACATCGCGTAGCCTCTGCGACGGCCTCTCTTTCAAGCGCTGTAACATCGAAGGGGGGATTCGACAACGCGATACCGGGCCGAGATACCGATCGTTCGAACCCAGCTTACCTGGTCGACGGAGCCAGCAAGCCAAGGCTTTCTTTTTTATCTTCTTGTTCCTTTTTGTTTCTCTTTTTTTTCTTTTTTTTTTTTTTTTTTTTTAAAGTCTGGCCTTCCGGATCACTGGCTATCCCCGCCGCAACCCCCGAAACCATTTGCCAGCCGGAGTCTAAGGCGGGCGTGGAGACGGCCGGAGCCCGGAAAAGGGAGCAAGCAGCCACCACTCGGTACCCTTGCGCCGTCGAAGGCCACCAGGAACAAGGGTGTGATTCCTTTGGTCGTGAGGAGATACCCAGACAGAGAGAAGGGCCACCCCTCGAGCCAGCACACGGTCAGAGCGTCGAAACGTCCAAAGCAACAGCGACGCGGGACTCACATGCGACGCCGGCACGGCAGATTTGGTTTAGGCCAGCCGTAAGCGAGGTGCGATTGCGACAGGCGAAACGATAAGCATAATCCCCCGAAACGCTTGCCTGGGAGGGATAGCCCTCTTTTCGGCAGCGGGATCCGACTGGGTTTTTTTTCTTTCGACCAGACGGACCGACGAGAGAAGTGACGAGGGAAGGGGTCGTCGACAAGAGACGGGACGAGAGAGAGGAGGGTCGCGAGCTGTCATTGAGTGACGGGTTGTGTCTGTCTGTCTGTCTGTTTCTCGGGGTTCGGTCGACATTGTGTTTGATTGGGTTGGATTCCGAGATTTTGGGTCGGTCGGTATTTTATCAAATCTTGGGGCCATCGACAGGACCGTCAGGTGACATCTCGGCGCCCGAGCAAAGGAAGAAGAGGTTCCGCGTCGCAACTAACGAAATCCAGGCCCCCATTTTGCGGGTGGTGGTGCAGGGTTGCAATTTGGCAGATCGCAGATAGAGGACGGGGTGGAGCGACGGACGACCCCTGGAGGGAAATTGCGTAGGCGGTGGTGTGAGAGTGAGTGAGAGAGTGAGAGAGAGAGAAAGTGAGAGGTTACAGAGTGAGTGAGAGTAAGCGGAGGGAGTGAGAGAGTGAGAGTGAAATGAGTGGGTGGGACGCCTCGATGGAAGCGACAGGGGGTACCGGTACAGGGGCGACAGGGGAGGCAGGGGCGGCGGAGCCTGCCACTGTACGGATGATGGACCTGCAATTAGTCCAAGAACCAGGCGGGGGCGGCGCTACAGGCACTATTGTTCTGGCGGGTCTGGGGACCGATGTTAACGCCAACGACGCCAACGACGCCCCGCCGGCTACTACTACGGACTGCGAACAGGGTATTTCTGGACAACAACAGCCACAAGCCGCCGCCGCGCCTGTCCGCCGTCTGACAAGCAAAAGCTTCAAGACCACGAGTGGCCCTGAAAAGAAGTTGACGCCGCCGCCCCAGCTGCACGAACGCAAGCTGCTCAGAGTCAGCTCTGTTTCCGTCCGGAGGCCAGATCACTCGTCGCCTTCGTCGTCTACCGACCAATACCACCTTCGCCCAGACAGACAGCTGTTGCGGCGCTCACGTTCGCTCTCTGTCCTCCAGCAGCAGCATCATCATCATCATCATCAACACCAGCAGCCGCCGCCCAAGGTCCAAGACTGGTCCTCCGCGCGACACTTCCACGTCTACCTGCAAGCAGACACTTGTGACCAGTCCGACTCTGCTTTCGAGCAGCAGGCACCCGAGTCCAAGCAAGATAAGGTCGGCGGACGAGGCCAGACGCAGGAGACGCGACCACCGCCGTCACCGCCGATACGACTGCGACTTCTAGAACTACACCAGCAACCACCCCAGCCGCGAGAACCTCCCCCTCGGCCAGCGCCCCCGCCGCGTGTTTACCCAGTGCCCGGCAGGAGAAACGGCGTAGGGATAGCAGTTCCGCCGCTCGGCTCTGTCATCCGACACCGAGCCACTATCGCCAACTTCAACCGGAAGCACCGACACACCCAGTCGCAAATCTCCACCATCTCCCGCACCTCGACCAAGACCGCCGCCCACCATCGCAGCCACTGGCCTGACGACTTTCGCGACCCGCGCCACGGACTCAACCCCAGGTACAGTTCCAACCCCAGGTACAGTTCCAACCCTCCGCCGTCCTCGACCCTGCCGATACCTCCAGTCCCGCCCCTTCCGAAATCCTTTGCGAACGGGCGTCACAGGCCGCCGCCCCTCGCCGTGATCCGCCCCCTCGAAGAGTAAGTCCCTTTTGTTTTCCGTGTTTGATCGCGCCATCTGTGTGTGTGTTGCTTTTGCGATGGGAGACGGAACGACAGACGATACCACCACGCCACGAGACCACCGGGCCAGAAGCGAGTCGATGAGCACACGACGATACGACGGGAGACATGACGCATAAGAACTCGAAGAAAGGGCATGGCGCCTCACTGCCAGGAGTTGATCATGGCGCAACTAGCTCGAACCCAGCAACAGGCTCTGAGCGAGAGAACTCTGTCGTTCTTGCCTACCTATCCGGTTCATGCGACAACACCACCAGTTCTCCTTCCCCTCACACCTTCTCGCCGACCGACAGACACGACACCCTTATGCTTCCAGCCACGCGGTCGAGCCTGAGCTCAATACGTAAACTGCCCATGACCACATCAGGCCTTTGCGCACCAGAGATGTTATTTGAACTGTTCCTTCCTGCCGCCCGACTCGCCCGCCGTTGGGCTCCAACGCCGCAGGCGTGCTACGGAGACCAGGCCTTCCTCGACATCTTGCGTCCATCACAGCTCCCGCCATGGTCTCGGCAACCTCTCCTTCGCACACGCTTGTTCCTCCCCGCCGACCGCGACTCCCCTCGCAGCCTCGACCGCGTCTCTGCCCCTCTGACCGGCAGCTTCGACTCCTGCGCAGAAACACTTTGCTAACCTCTTCCGCCGCCGCAGCAAGCTCAACGAGCTCAAGTCCCCTCGCCTGCCCGTACCCACCAGCCGCTTCACCTTCAGATACCGCCGCCCTCCCTCCTCCGTCTACTCCAGAAACGACGAAATTGTGTCCCCCCTCTCGCCAGGCTTTCCCAAAGGGGCTGCCGTCCGCAACGATACAGCCGTCTCCCCTCTTTCGCCAGACTTCGCCAACGTGGCTGCCTCCAACATGTACCGCTCCGCCGCGGCGGAAGTCTCCCCCCCGAGCTCTCCTGAGATGGAGGTTCGAATGAAAGGGTAAGCGATGAACGACCGCCAAAAGCAAACACCGCGACACAAAGCACACACTCGCACAAAGCCCCCCCTCACCCTTGCTTTTGAGTCGTTTGCTGTCTCTCCCGACTCCACGGGGAGTGGCGTTTGTGTTTTGGCCGACACCCAGCCAATAATGCCAGTCAATTGCTGACCATGTGTCTTCCATTCAGGACCACCACCTCAACGCAGGGCCGCAATGTCTCTCCCATGGACTCTCCCAATATGTCGCAGCTCAACGTCGCAACTGAGTACGGCCAATCGGCTCAGGAGCAGCAGCAGCAGCAGCAACATTCGAACCCAGAGGCTCAGGACAAGACAAACATCCCCATGATGCGCCGCGAGCGCCGCAAGAACCAAGAGGCCGTCTCCCACACTCTCCGCGAGACAAAGTCCCAGCAGCGTCTGCGGATCCAGCGGGAGACCAGGTGGGATGACATGACGGGCGAACCCACGTCGCAGGACAAGGGCCGTGCGGGCCAGGTCCGACCGCAAGAGTACGCCCAGGAGTTTGGTGCGAACATGGCCCTCGGCATGTCCCCGGCCGCCATGAAAGCTATGCAGAACGCACCACGGACGCAGCAGACCTTTGGCGACCGTCTGCGAAGGCTGCGACCCATTGGCGGAGGCCAGAAGCAGCAGCAGCAGCCTACTCTCGAGTCATCCACGGCCGTCGTTGAGCCCATTGACGAGCGCCCGCCCTGGCGCGGTGCAAGCGGACGGATGCCCATAGTACAGCCCGTCCGTGACACCAAACCCGCGTCGCCTCTCAGCATCCCACCCCAGGGCACGAGACGGGCGGCCGTTGGGCCTCGGCTACCCATTGCGGGTGTCACTTCGCCATTGTCCCCTGTCAGTCCCCCAAGATCTGAAACGTCACCGCGCTCAAGGACACCCACCACCACCAGGACTGTGCTCAACTCACCCCGCCAGCTGACTGCTTCTGCTTCGCCCTCAGCCACTCGAACCCCCCCACCCGCTCAGTCCTCATATCCTAGTCCCCCCAACTCGGGCGCCGATGTCCAGTCGCCCGTACATGCGACGCCCGACGCCGCTACTGCTGCCCATGCCGCGACTCTGCAGCAGCCTGTACCCTTGTCGGGCCAGCAGCAGCAGCAGCAGCAGCAGCAGCAGCAGCAGCGTGCTTCGAATGCCCAGTCGTTGGACCATGACAGGGCTATACGAAGAAAGCCCCATCGTGCGAACCCGCTAGGTCTGCGCGCGCCTCAGCCGTCGTACACTTCGAGCATCTACTCTGAGCAGACTGTCCGGTCGCCAACCTTTCCAGAGCACGAAAAGCCACATCCTCCTCCTGCCCCCCCTTCGCCGGTCGAACACAAACCCTCCGCCGCCGCCGTCAACCAAGTTGCGGAGCACCAGCGTCCTTTGGGTTCCAACCCCGCTGGCTACGGCACCACCATCTCCACCCCAGTCACACCTCGCCAATCTCAAGAGACCGGCTCTGCCCCGGTTCAGCCTCAGCCGAGCCCCCCGCATGAAGCCGACGGAGTCATGAGCCGCAAGCGCCCGCCAGTTATTAAGTCGACGAGCCCCTCGATCAATCCAGAAAAACCCTTCCTCATCTCCATGACGTCCCCGTACATGTCGGGCTCCTTTACCAAAGCACCCTCGCCGCCTCCAGCCCGAGCACAGTTGCCCAGTCAGAGAGATTCGCTGCCGCGGGCCATCACTCCCAGTCTGTTCAGCAACTCTGGCCGCCCGGATTCGGTTTGGTCCACCAGCAAAGCCCTGCCGCCGCCCCCGACCGAGACGTCCATGTCCAACGACCGCGTGGGCTACCTCAAGGCCCGGCTCGAGTCGCTGGCCAACCGCCGCATCAACATCAACAAGGCCATCAGGCAGATGACGGAGCTCATGCCGACGGACTCCATCCTGGCCAGCCAGGCCGTCTTACTCAAAAGGGAAGCCGAGAAGCGCAAGGTGGAAGCCCTCAAGCTCGAGCTGGCCGAGATACAACGCGAGGAGTACGAGACGGGCCTCAAGCTGCACAGGGCGTACAAGAGAATGGACCGCAACGCAGAGTACGAGCCTACGACGCTCTGGGTGAGGAGAGTTACCAACTAGTCCCGGCCTGCTGCGAAGAGGACCGGTCCTGCACCGGGGGGGAAGGGGCTTCACTTCCTAGCCTGGTGCCTACTGGCCGTCAGGACGGCAGGCGTTATTGGCGCGGTTCGGGTTACGCGGGTTACGAACAGCGGTTACGCGTTTCAGAGGGGTTTAGTTTGCGTTGTCGGAAACTGGCATTCGGTGCGAATCACGGAGCTCAGCGGTCCTTGGTCTCACAGTTTGCCCATGTCGGAATGAATGTCTTTTGAGGGGGCCGCATTAAGTAAAGGGAGGGATCGACCATGGCCGCCGCGTCTTTGAATATTTTTTTTTCTCTTCTTTTTTATCCCCTTGTTTTTGATACCTCCTTCTTCTGCGGAAGAAATTCTAGAACAGAGTCGTAGAAAATTAATTGATCCCCCCTTCCCTCGAGAAATGGGCGGGTTCGGCTTAGTGCATGGCGACCCAATGTATTTGAAACCGCGGATGAGATGGGATGAAAAGGGGGTAGACAGACACTTGATGCCAAGTTTTCTGTGATGCACAACGCGGGAGAGGATTGCTTCTGCCTTCCGGGGCGCATACATGGTACGAATACGGGGTGGCCTAGGTAAACGTGCGAGAAGAAGCCAAGGTGAAGGCTCGAGGCGAGAAAAGCGCGACACGACTCGACACGACACGACACGGCGCCCGCCCTCCCTCGCACTCCCGAACACGATACGATGTCTGGCATTGCCTGCCAAAAAAAGACCCTAACGACACACAACCAACTCCAACTCCAACTCCAAGGCCCCCCGACCGTCCCGCGGACACAGTGGGGGTGGTCCCTGTCTGTGCCCTCTATCTTTAGGTTTGCCTCGCCGCGGGGGGTGGCTGGCTTGGTGGTTTCTATTACTGCGTATGCTCAGTCATCGTTGGGGGGTTTAAAGGGTGGGAGTTTTCTTCTCTTTTTTTCAATTTTTTCTTTTCAGTTCCCATTAGGTAGGGGAGGCCTTGGTTTAAAAAAACCGTCTCTCACTCTGATTGGAGTTTTTGAGACGGACAAAGACTTATTACTATTATGGTATAACGCCGACACGGCTCGCTGGGTTTCTTGATGGGGGGATGGGGAGAGAAAGGGACTTCATCCAGGGCCGACTGCCTATGGTGAGATTTTGTCCTTCTCCCCCCCGTTAAGTTTGTTTTTTGCTCGAAGTTGTCTCCTAAGGGGAGGGAGTCGTGGCGCGCTTGGAGGCGCGTTTGGGGCATGGTCTAGCGCAGGCGCGCGGGGCCGCGGCTCGGCGCTTGGAGTGGTTGAGGTGAAGATTGTTGTTGCTACTTTAGGAGAGGGCTATTCGCGCCGCAGAGGTGGGAGAGTCTTCAGGCGGGATAGAGCCCGGGGACCGGAAAAGAGTCTTCATCATGCGATGCAAGGGGGGAGGGTGCCGGCGTCGTCCAGGGAACGCGCCGTGCGTGATGCGTGACGCAGGTCTTTGCGAGGAGAATTGAGACAAACACGAGGGGCAGTCCGTGTTCAGACTCGGGGTCCCGGCCGTCGATGTAATCCACGGTTTTTCTCGGGCTTGGAGCCAAGTTTGGTTCTGATCTCCTTCTGGTCTGCTTCTACGCGTCTTGGCGCTTGAATTTCAGCGTCCGTCCATGATGACAGTCTCTGTTCGACGCCGCTGCAAGTGAGTCTCCTCACCGGTTGAACAGCTGTGTCGTGGTAATATAGGGGGTTAAAGAACGGTCGGAGAGGGTGGGAGCATGGGAAATGAGACCGGCACCATTGCAAGCAAGCTCGAGGAGATCTTTTACATGGTTGAGTTTCAGTCCATAGCGTCTTGTTAGTCCATGGTTTATTCTTCATCGGTGATCCATGGCCTGTTCCAGCCTTTCTCTGGTTATGTGCCAACAGGCTCAAATATTCGAATCCAGGTACGTTGTCAAGGTGGTCCCTCTCAAGGTATGTCAAGCGCGACTACTCTTGCAGTTACGAATTCCATGCCTACCTTTACCTGAACATGCATGACAGGGCATCTGGGTTGGTGGGTATGGCAATGCTTTTCTTCCTCAGCAGAAGGTTTTAATATCCGAGGAGCCGATGCGTCGTCTGCTGTTCGTCACTTAGTTTTTCCTACCGTCACTTGCAGTATCTTCGTCGCAGTTTACGCTCGTCTAGTCTCGCATCTCGCTCCACGCCTTGATGGTCAAGACACACTCCAAGTCGGGCCGCGCCGCACCCTGCCGTTCCGCTCGCGTTGAGCCAAGTACTCACCAACTCCCTTGACAAACACCGGTTGGCTAGCCTCCTCTACCTCTGCCGTCACGCAGCCTGGCCTCCCTGATGGCGGCGCGACTCCTCCACCACCGGTACCCGAACCGGAACTGCCACAGCCAGAAGCCGAGCCCCGCCGCCGCCAGACCGACGAAGACGGCCGCGATCACCACGATGACCAGGACCGCGAACCACGCGCTCACCTCCGCGAAGGCCCGCCACCCCCCGCCGCTGCCGCTGCCGCCGTCGTCGCCGCCCGCCTTGGCGGCCAGCACCACCTGCATCGCCGAGAGTACCAGGGACAGCGCGGCGAACACGAACAGCAGCGGGGCGGCCGACTCCCTGAGGAACTGCCAGATCTGCCAGAACTCCTCCTCGTAGAAGAGCCTGCTCGTGAGCCCCCCTCCCCTCCGCGCCGCGGCGGCGGGCTGCAAGATGCGTACGGCCCAGTGCAGCCGCGACAGGCGGAGCTGGCCAAAGTGCCACCTGGGCGACACCTCGGCGTCGCTGACGTTGGAGAAGGACCGGATGAAGGCTGCGAAGTCGGCGTACGTCGGCTCTGCCGGTGGTGTCTCTTCCCCCCGTGACGGTACTGAGCATGACGTGATGAGGTGCGCCTCCTTGGCGAGCTCGAAATCGGAAGGGTAGCGAATGAGGCGCTCGTACGAACGCATGAAACCGAGTGCCTTGCCGCGGTGCTCGCTCCCAGGGGCGAGGTTCTGGTCCCAGAACGAGTGGCTGAGCAGATGGAGCGGCAACGGCTTGACATGGACGGCATCGTACGTCCAGACCAAGTGCATGTTGGTGTCCTCGGCAGGAACAATCTTGCGGCCCTTTTGTAGGTGTTTGTGGATGGGGTCGATGTTCTCGCTCGACTTGCGCGCGAAGAAGTCGAGGTTCGGGTACAGCTCTTCGAGCAAAGCACATGACAGATCGTCTTCGAGAGAGGCGGTCACGCTGTCTGGGAAGATGCGGTCGATGAGCCCGATGTCGAGAGCGAATGGTACATGATCCATTTTTAAGAGACAGGACCTCGATCGACTGTTGTAATGGTTTGGTCTTTGGTCTCCTCAAGATAGTAGAAAGATGCTATATATATCCGGATCAGAGAATCAGGCTGGACGGCCTCGAGGGCCATAGTTGCATCCCAAAAAGTTGTTGGGAGATAAGGCAAGTCTGCCTGTCCTTTTGGTCTGCCAGCAAATCAACATCCTGAACATGAATGCAACTGCGATCTATGAAGGAATCCAATAAAGGCTTGGGAATCAGGTTCGCCAAGAAGAGGAATGACGTAAGAGACGAGGGCGTTTACCGTGACACAGGATTCAGCTCCGGGCAGCAAACCTTTCAACCGCCTGCAACTTTACACAAGACGTCAATATCAAGTTGTGACAATATACTGCACAATGACATCTTCAATGTGTTGTTTTGTGTGCGCATCGGCATTCCGACCAGCAGGTCAATACAGCAGCCATGGATCACTCGATAGCTTTGTACATTTTCATATTCCTGCTTTCGATAAGTCAAGTAACCCACTTTCGGCCTACCCCTACTTTCGGCCCACCTAAAAAATGCCGCCCAGCCACCGACTTTCTATATAACCTCTAACTATATACTATTACAACATTTTCTATTTTTTATTAAATCACTTCATCTTTTCAGGATACCTTCTTTATTACTTAATGGTTCAATATACCGAATCTAAGGTCTATAGGGCACTTACCGATATCGAAAATAGTGTATCCCATCGCACTGCCTCCTAGCGATGGGGCGTACCACGCTTAACACTTTGGAATCGCCTTAAAGGCCAGTAACAGAGGTCCTCTACTTTTGAGGACTTTTAGAGGCTTTCCTATAAGCAAGAGGCCAAGCTGGCAAGCTGGGTGCAAATCCAGGCCGATCTCAGGCTTACACCAACACATTAACAGCTAAAGGATTTCGCCTAGCGTATTCTTAAAGCAATAGGTGATACTAAGCCTATTAGCAAGCGATAGGTAAATGCCTTCCTGTAAAGGAATCCCTCTATTAAGGTCTAGAGAAGTCGCTCTATTAATTCTAGACGTATTAATAGAGTATCTACTAAGGTTATTAGGGACTGGTTTAAATATCTTGTAATGCCTTATATTATAGCTATTAAACTAACCTATCGATATAATATAGATAAGACTAGTATCCTTAAGGGCAAAGGAGAGAATAGGCTAGTGCTAGGCAGAGTAAAGACAAATTCTGTAAGGAAAAAGCAGCCTAGATTATAAGCCTAGGTATCTATTATTAAGTGTATATCTGCTAAAGGTATTTCTATCTATCCTTTAGTTATATATAAAGGTAAGACGGTTTAGTAGCAGTAGTTCCCTCTAGATCTTAGCCCTTATAATAGATAGGAGTTTATAGTAATAAAAAATAGGTAGACTATAGATACTACTACTATTAAATAGTTATAAAGGGTCTTCCTTTTTTAGACTAAGCCCTTTTAACCTAATTAGGCCAGACTCTTTATTCTAGATAGATATAGGAGCTATATAATAACAGATTTTATATAGTTATATTATATTAATAACGTCTATCTATTATTTTTACTACTATATACCTCCTATATCCTTTAGCCACTTAATTAAGCAGTCTTTAGTCCTGTAAAGGCAGCCTATTGTAAGGAGTTAAGATACCTCTTACAGTAAAACGATTTAACTATTATCAGCAAAAGGAACTTTATTTCTTACTATTATAAGGCTTGCCAGGCTGGGATAACTGCTAGTAACATTAAGAGTGGCTAGAAATACACTAGGTTATAGCCTGTTACTGTTGTAAAGCCTCTAATAAGCTCCCTACTATTACCAGAGGCATTAACACCATCAACACCACTTAATAAGGCTAGATATAAGGCTGTTAGTAAGGCTGATACTGAGGTTATAGAGGAATAGGTATCTACTTCCTCTACTGTCAAGTGGTCTACACTAAGGAAGGTAAGAGACCTTAAGGACCAGCTATAACTATTTAACTAACTGGAACAAAACATCGCCATATAACGCCAGCTTTTTAGAAAAATAAAAAAAGGCTTCTAAAAGTAGTCCTTTAAGTTAGCTACTGCCTAGCACTAAATATAGCTTCTCTAGGCTAAAGTTAATAATACTAAAGCCAGAAAAAAGAAGGCTGTTATCCTAGATCTAAATACAAAGTTTGCAACAATCAAAGAGGTACGGCAAGCCCAACTTAAGGCTGGTAAGGTTAAAAGTACGCCAGATAAATCCGACGCATCGGATTTACCTAGTAAGGCCAAAAGCTGTATTATCGTGGCATCTAAATAGTGTTGATAGTTAATTGAAAAAGGTGGTGGTCGCTGTGATAGCTTCATTTCTGGGTGGGCCGAAAGTAGGGGTGGGCCGAAAGTGGGTTACTTGACTTAGCCTTCCTATACGACCTACTCACTAAGGGAATCCCATCCCGGCTGGACTACCGCCAAGCCCCAAAGTCTAAGCCTGGGATTGTACCACTGGTTGCTGGAAAGTTACCAACGCGGGCTGATGGTGTCGAGTAGCCGCGGCTAAGTCCCATCACGATGGAAAGTCTCCGTCTAACCGAGGCAGTATCGTCTTCGTCCACGGCCTGGGGTCCAACCCCGACACAACATGGAGATCACAGGCCTCCCCCGGTCACGATGAACCGATCCCAGAGAGCGAACGGTTCGTGAATTGGGTCAGCGATTTCCTCCCGGACGATCTTCAGACCGCCCAGCGAAATATTCGAATGGTTTTCTACAACTACCATACATATTGGAAGAGAGACGCGCTTGATTTACGGCTTGAAACGCTCGGGAAGGACTTCCTCGCGGAGCTTTATAGCAAAATTTACGCGTCCGAGATAGTGAGCATTAGCATCCCGATGGATGTTTGTGCAGTGCTGACACGTCGGGTTTTAGGAGCGACGCAGACATCTGATCTTTGTAGCACACAGCCACGGAGGCTTGGTAGTCAAGAAAGTATGTTGACAAGCAGCTGTGCAACCTGAAATAACTAACAACTCGGGCAGGCGCTCGTTCGAGCCAGGCTCTCCTCAGAGTTCGAATCTATCCTGAAATCCACAAAGTTGATCCTCTTCCTTGGCTCTCCACATAGTGGAACTATGTTCGGCACGTGGGGTTGGGTGCTGGCTCAAGCACTGCGGCCGCTCGGTTCGAACCAATCGATCCTGGTGGACTTGGAGTACGATTCTGTTCCATTGCGTGACTTGCATATAAACTTCTGCAAGGCTATCAAAGAGAACATGGGCATGAAAATTATCAGTTTCTATGAAGAGAGACCGACGACACTACTTCGAATTTGGTTCCTCAAAGGGCAGGAATTCGTGAGTACATCGCTGAATACGCAGATTTATGCTAATAGCAGACCCAATGCGTTCCTGAGCCATCGGCCACCTATTATGAAAGTGGGAGAGACGTGATTAATACTGGTATGGCTGAGGACCATTACGGGCTGAACAAGTTCGGCTCCAGAAGCGACGAAGATCAAGTCGAAGCTCCTCGAAGCAACTCGGGATTTGGCCAAGGTGGCAAAGCGCCACTACTATGTTCCGATCGAAATATCAGACACTTGTACTGACCATGTTGATCTCTCAAGGAATCTTGACGAAAAAATGAAAAAAACCACCATGTGGAAGGAGACGTTCCGCATGCGGTTGTTCTTCATGGTCTGGGCGGGACTAGTAAATCTCAGATGGCACTGGACTACGCCCTGAGGAATAAAGATCGATACAACCCCATCCTATGGCTCGACGCAAGGAATGAGGAGTCCATGCGATCCAGTTTCAAGCGATGTGCCACAGAGCTGCAGGCCCAGGTCGAACATGTCGAAAACCAGGGCTCAGTCTTCGAAGACCCGGCTGTCCAAGCAGTGAACCGGTGGCTTCGCGACAGATCTGAGGCAGACGACCAGTGGCTCGTCCTAGTCGATAACTCCGACGATATACAATGGGGCGTCAAGAAGATTATACCTAAGGGACAACGTGGATATGTTATCATAACCAGCCAAGACAGCCTAGATACGGAGCTACTTAGAAGAGGTTGTGAACGGATACGTATCGATGTCTTGTCGCCGACCGAGGCAGCGACACTTCTCCTCAAACACCTGAAGATAGATGCAGATTCGGCTTCCGAAGAAACCCGACGCTATTGCAACGAGGTAGTCCAAAAGCTCGGATATCTCGCGCTTGCCATTGATATTGCTGGAGCCTGCATTGGCAACGAGAAAGCGCCTTAGGACGCACTGTCATAATATCTTACCGATTATGACAATTATCACAATGAGCTTCTTGAGATGGACGATTTTCGGGGACTACGACTGATAGAAAAGACTGTGTGGACAGTGTGGGACGCCACACTGAAGAAGATCAGGGAGCAAGATACATCCGTGCGGCCTGACTTCCTAATTTAACTTCTTGCACTTTTCAAAGGCGATATCATCCAAGAAGAGATGTTCCGTCTTGCAAGCCTGTTCACGGCGAAGATAAACTGTAAATGGGACTTGTTTAATGCTGGAATGCCACAGGATTTTAAGCAATTTCTTTCGACCAAAGACGGCAAGTGGAACAGCTTCTACTATCGCCAAGGCCGTGACGTTTTGGTGCGGTATAACCTGCTGTAATAAGTCGAGGTCGAGGAGAAATGGCCTGGTGTTACGATGCATAATCCGGTACGGTAGAGGGCAAAGCAGGACGATAAAGGCCGCCTATTGCACCTAAGGGACTATAAACTGTTCATCTTTGCGGCGTGCACCGTGTTCAAGTATAAAGGTGGAAATGAATTTCAACGACATCTGATCTTGCATATGCAAGAGGTCAACGAGAATCCGTTCCTGAACAATGTCACCGAAGGGAACAGAAAGATGCAGTGGGCTTTCAAAACGGTTTTTAGTTATATATACAAGGACGAGGGCAGATGGAGGGAGGCCGAGAAGCTATATTTGCAGGCATCAGAGCTAAGCAAGATGTTGTATGGTAAGGAGCATCATGTAACGCTGAGTTCCATCGCCGAACTTGCTTCGACGCTCAGCCTGACAGGGCGTTGGAAAGAGGCCGAGAAACTATATACGCAGATTATGAAGATACGCAAGAGAACGCTTGGAGAGGAGCACCCGAAGGTAAGTTAAAGCACCCACTGTTGGACCACCCCCCCACTTGGACCACCCCAAAAATGCCTCCCAGCCACCCTATTTCTAGAATATCACCAACTTCAAACTATCACCACTTTTTCTCACCTTTATCAAATCACTTCATTTTTTCAGAATATATTCTTTATAGCCTAATGGGCCAGTATACCGAATATGAAGTTAATTAAGCAATTGAGGCTATTACACGTGGCCTATCAACTCGCAAAGCCTCCAAGCAATGGGGTATACCACGATCAACACTTATAAATCGACTTTGAGGTCACTAAAGCCGAACTATTGCATATACCGATCTCCAGCGACTATCTACAACCCAAGAGGCTAAGCTGGCAAGTTAGGTGTAAATCTAGGCTGACCTAGGTCTGGCACTAACCTATTTATAACTACAGCAGTTTGCTTAATGTATTCTCTATACTATAGGGGATACTTAACCTCTTAGTAAGAGGTAGGTAGATATATTCTTATAAAGACATCTATCTATTAAGGTCTAAAGAAGTCGCTTTATAGACTCTAGACGTATTAATAGAGTATCTACTAAAGTTATTAGGGACTAGTTTAAATATCTTATAATACTATATATTACTGCTATTAAACCAGCTAACTGATATAATATAGATAAAACTGGTATTCTTAAAGGCAAGGGAGATAATAGGCTGGTGCTAGGCAGGGCTGCTATACAAACAGTAAGGAAAAAGCAGCCTGGTTTATAAGCCTAGGTATCTATTATTAAGTGTATATCTGCTAAAGGTAAGCCACTTTATCTACTGGTTATATATAAAGGTAAAACAGTCTAATAGCAGTGGTTTCCTCTAGACTTTAGCCTATATAATAGGTAGCAGTTTATAGTAATAGAAAATAGATAGACTACTAATACTACTGCTGTTAAATGGCTAGAAAAGGTCTTCCTCTTTTAGACTAAGCCCTCTTAACCTGATTAGGCTAGACTCTTTATCCTAGATAGGCATAGGAGCTATATAATAACAGATTTTATATAGTTATACTATACTAATAGCGTCTATCTATTATTCTTACTACTATATACCTTCTATATCCTCTAGCTACTTAATTAGTTAGTCTTTAGTCTTGTTAAGGCAGTATATAGGAAGGAGCTTAGATACCTTAGTCAGTGGATTGACTCTACTGTTATAGGTAAAAGGAACTTTATTTCCTGCTATTAGAAAGCTTGCCTGGCTGGGCTGACTATTAATAATATTAAAAGTGGCTGGAAATATACTAGGTTATAGCCTGTCAGTGTAGTAAAGCCTTTTATAAGTGGTCTGCTAGTTAGGATAGGAATATTATTATTAACAACACCATCCACACCACTCAACAAGGTCAGAGATACTACCAGTAAGGCCTAAGATATCTAAAATGCCTATAATAATAATGGCTGGGCATCAGCTGTTAAGTAGTCTACGCCAAGGAAGAGGAAAGAGCTAGATAACTAACTACACTTATTCACCTAACTGGATTAAAGTATTACCACAACTCGCCAGCTATTTAGAAAGGTCAAAAAAGGCTTCCAAGAGCAGTCCTATACCCTTGCTATCGCCTAGCAAAAAATAGAGCTTCTTGAGGCCAAAATCAATAACAGCACCAGCAGGAAGAGGAAGGCTGTTATTCTAGATCCAAACACGAAGTTTGCGACGATTAAAGAGGTGCGGCAAGCCTAGATTAAGGCTGGTGATGCTGAAAGTGAGCCAGATGAATCCAGCGCATCGGAATTACCTAGTGAGGCCGAAAGTTGTATTATCGTGGCATTAAGGCAGTGTTGATAGTCAATTAAATAAAGTGGTGGTGGTCATGATGGTGATGTTTTTGGGTGGTCCAAGTGGGGGGGTGGTCCAACAGTGGGTGCTTTAACTTACTGATAGCTAGCGGTAGCCTGGTGTCAATGCTTTTACTTCAACTTCAAGGGCGACTGAAGGAAGCTGAGGAACTAATGGTTAAGGTGATGGAGTCGATAAGGTGAGTGCTTGGGGAGGAGCACCTGGAGGTCCTGTCGGCCTGCAGTAGTCTAGCGACAATACGTTTATTTTCACGTCAAAGGCCATGGGAGGAAGCTGAGAAGCTACAGACTAGGGTGATAGAGACGAAAAAAAGAGTGCTTAGAGAAGAGAATTTGGATACAGTGCAAAGTATGACCATCCTAACAGCAACCTTTTAGAGGCAAGGGCGATATGAAGAAGCAGATGGGCTGATGGCGCGGTCGTTAGTGACGAAAAGGAAACTACTTGGAGCAGAACATCCCGACACACTCCTCGCCATATACACCCTGGCTCTCTTACACCATTACCAAGGGAGATAGGAACTTGCAGTCGAGTCATTACAAGATTGCACACAGCGGATGGAAAAGGTTTTTGGAGTTGAACACCCCTCCACAAAAACTGCTCTGTTAAATCTTGCTGAATCGCGAGAGAAGAGACAAAAAGAACAAGAGTTGTCGAAGAGCCATACGGACGACGCGGGCACCTCTGCATGAGGCAGAACAGGGTATGCTATAGACTGCTTTCCTTACAGAGATAGCAAGTCGCAAATATAACACGAAAATAAATACGTTACTATGTCGTAGAAGATAGATCTTGGATCCCTTTATAGTTGTCGAAGTGTGATCTTTCAAAGAGATAATTAAATTCAAGTCTTCTGCAATGCAAACTCCAGTCAGATTGCAGCGTTCCACAAGCTACCTAGAAACACCTGCATGGATCCGTAAAATAAGACTGAAACTCAACTCGAACTGGTAATGAATCGGTGATGTCTTGACCATGTCCCGGACTGCATATTTGTAGGTTATAAGTCATGCACATTGCCTGGCCTAGAGCGTTATTTAAGAATGTGTTTGTCTAGTGACTCAGACAAATCAGATGTAACTCATAGAAGTCAACTGCAAGTTTCTTACTTTAACTCTTTCTTTGGAAACAGCTGGGCATCTTAATTGTATGTTAATAAACGGCATAGGTCGTATCACACAGGACAACTTCTACTACAACACACATCTGAACTTAAGCTATTCCCAATCGTCTTAGTGTAGCCTACTTCCTTCCTGCCAGATAAACCTTCATCTTTATGTTATTTCTCGGCCTGGCCTGGATATCGACCATCTAAAAAGCTAGGTCTCCAAGCTTGTGATCTAGATCATTATAGCCAGCTTATAGTATATAATAATTACTCTAAGTTAGGCGGTAACAACAGAAGAAAGTCTTTAAAATAAGAAGACAGAAATCTAACTTAAGCTTAGATAGAAGATTAGTGACGTTTCGGCCGTGCTTTAGACTATATACTTATACTTTAGTGGTCTTCCACTTCAAGTCTTAGGTACAGCCAGATCATCCACCGGCCTAAGGTTGCGTAAGCAGGGTGAGCAGAGTAAGTAGGTAAGGCTTTACAGCAGTTTATTTCGCTATACATGACTTAACTTTCTGTGTTTCTGCTTTTATAGGAATACGCCTTTTTTATCCTCTTTCTCCTAAACCCTGCTGTATGCCCTGACTCGTGACACCATTGGCGCACTGCACTCCCACTCTCTACAAGCAAATCGCCTCCAAGCTTCCGCACGTTTGAGCATAGGCGCACTGCGTGAACGATACACCGCCTGTGGTGGCTCTGCACTTGGTAATGCCGTCCGTATCGACAAAGGGAGTCTGGGCCCATGAGTACAAACAGACATTTCGGTTACGCTTTCACAAAGCTAACGTTGGCACACTGCCTATTTTAACACGTTCGTTCTCTTATGCGACTTACAGCATCATCCTCGTTAGCGCAACGGCATACGGTTGCTTTGTTGTTGCTGCAGGCGCCTTGGGCTTTGACCCCGATAAAGGTGGCTGCAGTAATGAGGAAGATGGTGGCTTTCATTTTGAAAAAAGTGCAAGACAAGATGTAAAGATAAAGAGTGACAATGTGTTTCTCTGTTAGTAGCTATAGTGACTGAATGTAAAGGGATAGAAGCAAGTAAGTAGCCGTTTGGTAGACATGGATAATCCTATTTTAAGTAAATCTAAGGAAGCATAAAGACGTACGGGATGCTCGGTAACCCCGAAAAGTTAGAATTATTAACCTGGTAATAATAGTACGATAATCCGGCCGAAAATTTTACCCCTACCAGGTAACTAATTTACCCCTCTTACTACAGTATTTCTACTAGCCTATAAACTGTTAAGTAAATATTACTCTACTACTGTCACTCTCTCTGTTACTCTTCCTCTTACTCTTACTGTTACCATTTATAAGCTGTTACGGCTAGTAATCTAATTGTGGGGTTTCTACGAAAAGTATAGCTAGGGTTAATACTTAGTAGCAGTATTTACTAGCTTACTGGTCTGTTAATTACTGAGTAATTATCGCAGGAGGTCCTGCATAGCCTCTGTGGCTGGGGTAACAGTGGCTGATAGCCGCAGTGCTTGTTACGGGCTAGACTATGCCCGGTCTCTGGTATCGGGCTGGATTGCCCATACCACCGCACAGCTGATAAGCGCAACCAGACAACAAGTAGGCAGCTTGTTGTTACGTACCTTTTGACGTGTTGGCTCAATTGCTAGTGCCTCTGCGCGTGTGTGCACGCGTATACACTGAAGGCCGAGATGCTATTGGTTGCAGCACTACGCCCCTATGGGGCCAGCCCTTTACAATTTTATATACCCTTTATTTACATTAATTACCACCTAATACCTGTTATATATAGTATAAAGCTACTATACGTAATAGTTATCTAGAAGGGTATCCTATACCTCTCTAACCTACCTATAGAAGAGGATACGTATTTAACTAGGTGTTACTTTTCCTATAGGAAAAGGTTGCCGGCCGGCTAGATTAGGGCTAGGCTAAGTGTTACGACCCAACAAGTTACAGGCGATGGTTGCCCCACCCAGCAAGACAGACCAGCAGGCACCATGACCTTTGTACAAACAACGGAAGGATGACTCCCTGGAACGGAAGAACTATAGATAAGTTACGTGGCGATAAGATAAGGTGATTACTCTACAGGACCTACTAAGTAATCACCTAGACCTACTAAGCGATTAGTAGTACCTACTAAGCGCTTAATAGGGTATATAGAGTGATTAAGACTAACAGGATTAATAATTATAAGTCTAAAAGATAATATTAGGACTTATATATAGGATAAACTTAAACGCACTTAAGGCTAGACTTCTATAGCTTTTTAGTAATTAACTTATAATATATTCTCTAAATACCTTTTAGTATTTAATTTAATAATTTATTAATAAGAAGCTATATAAGCTACTTTTATACCTATTAACTACCTAACTAATTACTAAGTAATTAATAGACTAGTAAGCTAATATTACTATTACTAAGTATTAACTTTAGCTATACTATTAGTAAAAACCCTACTGTTAGATTACTAACTGTAACACTTTAATTACTTCTATTAAGTAAGTTAACCTTAATACTTACCTAACAGTATAATAATAAGATATCTATACTATAAATAAGTCCTACTTTATCTAGCTCTAGTAAAAGGAAGGCCCTAGCTACCCCTATATATAGTCTAGATAATAAGATAAAAGATACTAAAGCCTTAAATAAAGAACTAGGCTATACTTAGTAAACCTATAATATTATTATAGGTTAGATAGAAAAAAATAACTTTAATCTAGCTAAGATATAAAGTATAATTAATAAGCTTAGCAGTAAGCTTAAAGATAAAAGTAGTAAAGTCTATAAACTTTAATCTATATTTACTATAACCCTTACTAAACTTAAAGAAAAAGAAAAAAAGGCTACTAAGCTTAAAAAGGATAACTAAACCTTATAAAGGGCAGCTAATATTATTATAACCCCTATAGAAAGACGTAATAAGCTTAAGCTTAATTTACCTAGCACCTATAACAGTACTAGCAGATAACTAAAAGGATTTTTAATCTAAGTATATATATATTAGACCTTTTATATTACTAACTTTAGAAATAAAATTAAAAAGGTTATCTATATAGAAACCTTTTTAAAAAGAAAAGCTTTCTCTTAGTATAAACCTTATCTAAAAGAATTTCTTAAAAATAGTAAAGATCTTATAATTTACTCCCTTAAAATGTAGTATATCTTTAGAAGTATAACCAGCTTTATAGAAGCCTTATAATCGCTATTTTAAGACCCTAATAAGAAATAATAAGCTAAGTGTAAGCTATCTAGCCTATAGCAGACTAAGATAGCCTTATACTATATAGCTAAGTTTAGAAGACTTACTACTAGACTTAATATCACCTAGGAATCCCTAATTTTTATATTCTACTAGGGACTTAAAGACGATATTAAAAATAAACTTATTAAAATTATAAATCTACTAGAGGATTTCCTATCTTATATTAAACTTACTATTAAGATTAATACCTACCTATATAAACGATATAAAGAGAAAAAAGAGATATAGAAGCTAAACGCTAATATAGGTAAATAATACGCTTAAGGACCTAAGCAACTTAGTTAGTAAAATAAAAGACACTATAACTAGTAGTAAGTATATAATAATCAGCTAAGCACCTCCTATAGATAACATATAGGCCTAATAGATATTAGTATTATTAAAAAGCAGGATAAGCGGCCTATATAAGACTCTAACACTATTAAGTGTTTTAACTGTAAAAAAATAAGACACTTTACTTAAGACTATAAGTGTTACGCTATAGAATATCTATTTCCTAGGGAATCCCCTAGATTATATATAGACTAACAGACTAGCAAATTGTCAGTTAGCCGCCTAGGAATTATAGGGATATTAGTAGAGAATTCTCTACCTGTTTACTGTAAATTCTCTAGGAATCCCTAGAGAATTATTTAGCCGTTTAGCCTAGAATCCTCTACTATTTATAGGTAGATCCCCTGCCTATTAGGAAAAAAAGGGGTATTAAATTTATAACTAATATACTTATACTAAAGTGTAATAAATAGTAATATAACTATTATTACTGTCTAAAGAAGCCGTCTTTATTAATAACTTTTAAAAAAAAAAAAAAAAGTAAAATATAAGAGTATAACTTTAGCTTTTCTTTAGTACTAAAAGACTATAGTAAGATAAGATCTTTATTTACTTTTTATAGTAAACTTAATAAATAAGATAAAATAGAATTAATATCTAGTTTTTTTCTCTATTACTTTAGTCTTACCTAGTAAAACCTATATAAGCTAAAAGTATTATTTATTATTATAGATAAAATTATCTATATCTACTTTTTAATTATTATTAAGGTAACCTTAGTTTTTTTTATTAGATCTATTTTATATAGTCTAGCTTACTACTACTTACCTATAATATTAAGAATCTTTAGATAAATTGCTTACCCTAGCTAGATAAGCCTTTCTACTAATAACTTATTAATAGCTATAAAGTGGCTATTTATTTCTAGTAAAATTATAGAAGTACTTAAAAACCTAGCTAAAGAATCTAAGGCGCTATAAGGAAGCTATTAATTCCTAGGTAAAAAAGGATAAAGTATTTATTAAATCTATTTAGATAAAGATTTATAATAAAATAAAATAATTATAGTAAAAAGATTAAGAAAAATAAACTTTAGTTAATACGTTTATTTTTTTATCTTTAAAAAAGAAAAAAAACTACTGTCTACTTTAGAAAGTAGAAGCTAGAAAGACTTTAAAAGACTTAAATCTTATAATATAGATAAAATACTAAAACACTTTAATATTAAATCCCTATAGTTTAAGATAATAGTTTAAAACTTTCTATAGAATAAACTATTAAAAAAAAAAAGTAAAAAAGTAAAAAATAACCTAAAAGCTTCTTTATATAAAGATAAAGGTAAATCTTAAACTTAAAACTAAAAAATATAAGATCTTATAGTATTTATCCTTACCGCTAAGCTTAAGTCTGTTTAAAAAGAATTAAAAGAAATATAAAAAGACTAATATTTTTAATATCCTAGCTAAGGAATACCTTACTATAGAAGAGGCGGCAGTAGAGGTTAAGAAGGAAGAGGCAGACATTAGCTATCCTCTAACCTATAAGAATAAAAGCCAGATTTTCCTCTAGATAACTTTAGTAATTCTTTAGCTAATAACCCTCCTAAAGAAAAACTAAGTAAAGCTCCCTCTAGTTATAGGTCTAGTTTATTTAGATTTTAACTAAAAGAAATTAGATAATTTAATCCCTTATTATCTTTTATAGATAATAATAATAGTTATCTAGTTAAAACTAAGACTATATAGATAAATATATACTAGTTTCTAGACTTAGCTAAACGCTATATATAAATGTTAACTAGTTATTAACTAGTAGTTATTAAAAACCTTTACTTTTACCTTAAAAGAATAACTAATAAATAGTACTTTAGAGACCTAGATAATAAAGATTATTAAGACCTTATAGACCTTTATAAAGGCTTTAACCTTTAGGTATATCTACTTATTAAAAGATTTAAGATTCTATATAAAGTAGCTAAAATAAAACTCTATAGGCTAAAATATACCCTAAAGGATATAAAAAACTATATAGATATTTACTACTTTATAGCTTAAGTTAAATAACTAGTATAAGTAATAGAAAAACCTAAAAGCCGTTATTTAGCTTTAGTTTATAATAAAATAAATCTTAATCTTATTACTAAAATACCTAGGCTAGACGGTAAAATATACTAAACTTAATAGCTTTAATACTTAATATCTTATTAAAAAAGATAATAATAAAATATTAAGTAAAAAGCCTAAAAAAAGCTTTTAATAGAGAAATCTATTAAAAAAAAGCTAATAATAATAAAGCTAATCTATAATAAAAAGCTAGCCTAAAGAAAAAAAAAGTTATTATATAGCACTTAAAATCTATAGTATATAAAATTATATAATCTAGCTAATTAGCTATAAAAGCTAGAAGAATAAAAAAGACTATAAAAATAATTACTATATATACTATATTAAAAAGCTAGTAATAAAAATATTAAGCTAACTTAAGACCTTAAGTTATTACAGCTAATTTACTACTATATCCTTAAGGATAGTGTAAACTATAAAGAAGACTATATTAATATTAAAGCACTAAATAATAATAGAACTATAAATCTAGCTATTTAAAAAAAATAAATAGATAAAAGATATTCTATACTTAAATTATATTTAGCCTCTAAATTACCTAATAATTTACTAAAACCTAGTATAAAAGATAACTCTAGAGATTCTGCTAAGTTAACTAAATATATTAACTTTATTTTAAATATAAACTTACCTAAAAAACTCTAGGCTATACTAGAATATAAAGATAAGTATTATTTTTTTTTAGCCTATAAAATTATAAAATAACTATAAAAAGGAAATAATACTTTTAAAAAAGGGAATTGATAGGGGGGCGTCGCAAATTGATATGGGGGCGTCGTTCTTACGGGGGCGTCGCCTTCTGTCTACCTGATTGGTTAAAAAAATATTGTTAGTACAGCTGAATTCTGCCAGACCTACAGAAGGTAGCTCTCCTTTTTCTATACCTCCTTACAATAAGGTTAATTTATCTAACCTTAGTTTTATCTATACTATTTACTTATAATGGCTTTATAATGTGTTTTATGGTGTAAAACTTAACCTACTTACCCTCCTACTACAGGTTGTGTCTTAAGAGAGCAACCAGTAATTAATTGCAACCTACTACTATCATCTGGCCACCCACCATTATCTCCCTCCTCCAAAAGCAGCCGTCCTAGCGTCAGCCAGTTCTATAGAGCTAGTGATCCTAAGGGGCAGCATGACCTTATGGCCAAGCTCCTATCAAGCTTACTACAAGACACACGACCTCTTTTATACTATAAACTATATTACCCTGGTATAGAGCCGACACTCTACCTCACTCGCTATTTCCCTAAGGGGATAAAAAAAACTCAGCAGACTGTTCTCCCTTAACTTTCTCTAAAGCGCAGCCTCTCCCCTCCTAGTAAACAGTCCCAGCAACCTCCTTAACCTACTGTATAGCAGTTTAATAGTGCTCTTAACCTTATTTGACAGGTTATTAGGACTAATTAACAGCTAACGACGGCACTCCTCTAATAACAAGACTATATCTGTTAATAGTAAGAAGGATAGGGTCCTTAAGCTAATCTACCACCCTACTTACCACCCTAACAATAATCCTCCCCTTAAAGCGAAACATCTTTCTAAACTGCAGCCTCCTACTATACCTTAAGTAACTAATCCTCCTCTCCTCCTATATCTAATATCCTAAACCTACTAATACCTAGTAATCTAGAATAAACCTTTAACGCCCTCTTTAATTAAGTTAATACCTTTATAAAAGCTAATAGATTTAGTATTATAAAAAGGAACCAATATAGAGCTTAAGGCCGAATTATACGCTACACCTTCTAATGTAACCGATTTAGAAGCCCTAGACCGCCAAGGGGTGATAGTATTTAACAGCGTATATCTTAGAAATGCGGTTGTTAATAGCAGGTTATTACAGAGGCTTAAGAGGAGGGCAAGTGGCTGTTACGTCATCATCCAGAAACCCAGCACAGTCAGCATAACCATGGCCCTAGCCTTGAAGCCTCTGTATATCCTTCTTATCACAGGCTTACCCAGCCTATAATAGATATAGTCGATATAATAAGCCGATAAGTTAGTATCTAGGCACGTAATATACGCACTGTTATTTAAGAGTAGTTCCTAGATTCCTTATTTACCTAACAAGATATCTATAACGCTAGAGCTTGTGTAAACCGAGAGAAGTTAGATAGGTATTTACTAACTGCGGCTTTAATTAAGCTGTTTAATGAGCGAGATATCCTATATGTGGTAAAGTGGGCAGATAATAAGCCAGACCGCCTTGTTGGCCTTATCTAGACCTTTCCCTACTGTCTCTAAATATAAAAGCGATTCCCTAAAGTAATTAGTTTTAATAACACCTATAACACTAATCGCTTTAAACTCCCACTCTTCTAGGCTACTAGATAGACCTGCCTTGGCTCTGTTTATAACGCTGCATTTGGCCTTATTGATAACAAGAGGCTAGAGGGTTTCCAGTTTCTCTTAGTAAGTATCTGCCAACTTATAGACTAACACTTAGTCTGTTACCCTACTGTTATTATTACAGACTATAACAAATAGATAAAGGCTACACTAAATAAGCAGTTCCTAGGCGTCTAGTAATAACTCTGTATCTACTATATTAACTTAAACGTTATGCTTAAAGCCAAGCAGAAGTGGCTTAAGGACCACACCTGCAGTAGCAATAGTAGTAGGTCTGACGATAAGGCCTATCAGCCACCAATACAAGTAACAGCCCAGCTTAGCGATAAGGACCAGGCCTATATTACTATACCAGCAGATAAGCCACCCCCTTATACGTATTGTAGGGTCCTTATGATGTAGAAGCTGGTTGTTTTTGCTAAGAGTAAGCACGCCTTTAAGAAAGCCTGGACCAAGCTCTGTAAAGAGTTTATCAACCAACGCCTTATCCTCCAGTATCTCTACACAACATACCTACTTCTAAAAGCACAGTAGGCTTGCTGCTTTATCTGAAAATACCAGAACTTTAGTGTT
Source organism: Colletotrichum somersetense (assembly GCA_030867255.1). Lineage (NCBI taxonomy): Eukaryota > Fungi > Ascomycota > Sordariomycetes > Glomerellales > Glomerellaceae > Colletotrichum > Colletotrichum somersetense. The sequence goes on along the minus strand of MU843621.1, from coordinate 11,046 downwards.
TACGTTACGTCTGGCATAGAGTTAAGTAATAATAATATTAAGGGCTATCTCCTAAATAGTCTTAGTCACTTATATCGACTTATTAATGTTATATAAGCTATGATTAGTGACCAGGAGTTACGCTTTAGGCAAGCTTGTGCTGAGGATAAAGTCCTTAGAAGCCGGAAGTATATAGGTACTTGCTTTAAGCTCTTTAGTAAACTTTAGATAATGCTTTCCTTAAAGTGTCTAGCGCTGATTAGAAAGCAATACCGGCTAGCAAAAAAGGCAATACCTTCTGGCAAGAGACTATTCCTAGCCCCTATTAGAGAATATAGTCTAGACTATACTGTTTTAACTAAGCTTAGTATCTTATGCTACTATAAGATCTTTATAAAGATGCTTAATTTAATAATATTTAGCAAGTAGGAGGTACACCCTTAGTAGTATCTTTAAGAGACGTCTTCTTCTAATCTATACCGCTAGATCCTTAATCTAAAGATTACAGTATCCCTCTGCGGTAGGCTAAAGAATACAGCGCAGCCTGTCCTATTACAGCTAGCTTTACCTAGAGAGGGCTACTCAACTAGCCAAAGCTATACCCCTAGTAGGAGCTAAAGCATAAATAGCAAGAAGTAAGGTCGCCTACCTAGAAGCAGGAATAAGTCAACACTAGCCAGGTCTACACAGGAGGCAAGTCAACTAAGTTAAGGCCAGATTCTAACCTCATCCTAGCGACAAACAAGAAGCCAGTCTAGTGTTCTTAGTAGCAGAAGGACAATAAGGAATCACGTAAGTGGACGACCACTCCAGCCTAGTATTCAGAGGATATAGAGTCAGTAGGAAATAGTTAGTAGTAATAATAAATCCTTATAACCATATTGCAAGAAAGTAGCTAGGTAGTAGGTATGTTAGATTATAGTTAGTCCTATTTAAGTTTATAAAGGTGTATATTACAGCCTGTCTATTGTTCACAGCCGTAGGAAACAGGCCCTGCGAGAGGGGCTCTTTTCACGGCTGTAGGAAACAGGCCCTGCAAGAGGGGCTCTTTTCACGGCCGTAGGAAACAGGCCCTGCAAGAGGGGCTCTTTTCGCGGCCATGGGAAACGGGCTCCATGAGAAGGGCTCTTTT
>MU843620.1:32762-58780 GCA_030867255.1 Colletotrichum somersetense | reverse complement strand
AGGAGGTAGAATTAGAGGTAGAATTAGGAGGTAAAATCAGGAGGTAGAATTAGAGGTAGAATTAGAAGGTAAGATCAGGAGGTAGAATTAGAGGTGTAATCAGGAGGTAAGATCAGGAGAGGGAATTAGAGGTAGGATTAGGAGGTAGAATCAGCAGGTAGAATTAAGATATATAATTAGGATATAGGGTAGAAAAATAGAATTAAGAGATAGAATAAGTTAATAATAAGGCTTAGTCTATATCTATATTAGGTTCTCTAGTGTCTAGAGGTGTCGTCGGGATCGGCGGGCTGATCGGGCGTGTATTAGGCAAAGGTCGTCCTGCCTATACCACTCTTAACGCCCTTAATTATAATCTTATAATTATTACTTATAATACTATAGCTTTTAATTAACTTACTTATCTTTTTACTAATAAGCAGGCAGCCGCTTTATAAACCCTTACTAACGCACTTAACGCCGCTACTAATAAGGCTAAAGCCTATAGTAATAATTTTAATAAGGAGGAGTTTATTTAACTTTTTAGTTATCTTATAGTTTCTACTAATAGACCTACTAGAAGTAGTCCTTATAGTCCTATTAGTAATAACTTAGTAGTCCTCTCCCCTCTAGCCTAGTAGGTAGCTAACGCCTAAGCCGCCCTTAATAATTATTATAAGGGTCTTAATAGTACCCTTATTATATCTACCTTTATAAAGATTACTAAATATAAGGTAAACTATTACCTTACTAGCTAAGTGTATACTACTATATAGGCCTATAGCGTATATATTAATCCTGACCTTATAAACTAAAAAGACGCTGCCTATAGTATATATAAGTAGCTCCTTATTACTACTCTTAACGCTAGTTATACTACTAATATTAATATAATTAATCCTTTAGATCCTAACGCTTAAGTGTAGTTCTTTTTACTAATTCTTTAGTAATAGTTTTATATTAGTAATTAAATCTTTAGGGTTTATATAAAGCGTTTAGTATAAATAAAAAGGTTTTTTAAGTAGCTTATAATAAAATTATATTTAGTAAATAGTTCTTAATAGTACCTTACTTATTTATTACGGTTAGTAATCTGACAGTAGGGTTTCTGCTAATAGTATAGCTAAGGTTAATACTTAGTAATAGTAATATTAGCTGGCTGTTCTGTTAATCACTTAGTGATTAGTTAGGTAGTTAATAGTCGTAAGGGTAGCTTATATAGCTTTTTATTTAATAAATCACTAAGTTAGATATTAAAAGGTATTTAGAGAATATATTATAAGTTAATTACTAAAAAGCTATAGAAGTCTGTCCTTAAGTGTGTCTAAGTCTATCCTATATATAAGTCCTAATATCCTTTATAATAATAATAATTAGTAGTAAGCGTTATCTTTATCTACTAAGCGCTTACTTATCCCTTTAAGCGCTTACTCTTAACACTAAGCGCTTAGTGCCCTATATAAGGTACTTAGTCTTATCTTATCTTTATGTAACTTATCCTATAGTTCTTCTATTCCTTAGGGAGTTATCTTTCTATTAGTTTTTATAAAGGTTGTGCTGCCTGCTTACTGTCTTTACCTGGTAGGGTAATACTGCTGGTAACTTATTAGGTTGTAACATTAGGTCTCCCCTCTTAAAGGTCTTGCCCTTAAGACCTGTATAAGTAGGTTGTGTCTCCTGGGTTAGGGGTTTAAGTGAATGTCTCTTCTTTATGCTGACATTATGTCAGATTCTAGCAGCACGGCCTCCACCCTTTGTCGCTATTATTGCGCCCTTAAGGTCTTAATATACGGCTTTAACGTTATGCCTTATACCTGTTGTCAGTTAAAAGGCCTTCGGTGCAAGATGCTTACAGATTTATCTTTAGTCTGTAGTAAGTGTGTTGTAGTAGGTGGTATAAAGAAATCTTATAACGCGTTAGAAGATACTATCTGTACTTATAAGGTGGCCTCTTTCTTGCTGTATTGCTTGTCCTAATAAGTACTAGTGTAGCGTTTAATAAATAAATCTTGTTGTCTAAATAATAAAGAAAAGGAGTTAGAAAAGGATTTCTAAAAACGAATAAAGGTGCTGCAGAAGGCGTAGGCAGATATAAATAAAATTCTAGCAAGATTAGATTATAATCGTTATACAAAACGTTTGTTATTAAAGCGTAGTAAAGACGTTTCTACTATAGTTAGTAAAAAGGAGGTACTGGTAGCAGATCCCGCCGGTCCTTCTATAGTGTCTAAGGCTTACTCTGTTAGTGTAGCTAATATAATTAACTAGAATGCTGTTTTTACTGGCTTAAAGTATTAGGATTTTAATTTAGGGGTAGTTAGGGGTTTTTAGTTAGTAGCTAGCGTTTCTAGGTAAATAAGCAGATTCTTATCTTATAGTCTTCTTGTCTTATAAGGTCGGTATAGTGGCTGTAGTTACCTAACCCTATTTCTTAGTTTATTATATTAGGGTCCTTCTATAGGTGCCAGTATTCTTTCCCTATTATAAACTTCTTTCTAATACCTATTAATCTCTTCTTTTATATAGGTTAGGTTATAGTCTGGTTCCTATATGTTTTCCTTATACCTATAGTTCTTTTATTTAATAAGGTAATATAATTTATAAGCCCTATTAGGTTTTTCTATTAATATATAGTTAATAATTTGTTTACCCTTATATTCTGGTTTATTATTTTCTATAATAATAGGGTCTTAGTTATTTAATCCTTATAGTGCTGGCTCTAGTAGTACGACATAGAATACTAGGTAGATCTTTATTATGTCTAGTAAGTTAAGTTTGTAATTAATATTTAAGATTTTCCTAAGGATTTTAAAGGGTCTAAGTTTCTTATAGTTAAGTTTATCGCTTGGCCGTTTAGTCTTAATGTTTTAGTAGATAAGATACACGCTATCTCCCTCCTTAAAGGTTAGTCTTTTAATCTTTTTTTAGTTAGAGTATTTTTTTATTTATTATCTAATAAATTTAAGATCTTATAAAGCTGATTCTTAGATTTATTAAATCTTATTAAAGTCGGCTACAGCTTTTAGTGCCTGTAGTCTTTATTAAGGTTCTCTATAGGCTGTTAGTTAGTAGCTATAATTTAGAAAAAATAGTAAGTTAAGGGTGCTTTCCCTAATAGCACTATTATAGGTAAATTAGGCTATAGGGAGTAATAGTACCTAATTGTCTTGGTTATAATTAATATAATACTAAAGATACTGCTTTAGTATCTAGTTAATTCTTTCTATTTAACTGTCGGTTTATAAGTAGAAAGCGGTTAACAGCTTATAGTCTACACTAAGTTATAAAATTAGTAATTTTTAAAACTTTAAGGTAAATAATTTATTTTTATCTAATATAATTTCCTTAGGTAATCTATAGTTACTAACGATATATTTTAGAAATATATATACTAGATCTTTTACTATACTTAATTCTAGGTATAGGATAAAGTAGGTATATTTTATAAGTCTGTCTACTACTATAAGGATACTGTTAAATAGTACCTTTATTAGTAGTTCTTTAGACTTAGGTAGTTTAATAATAAAGTCTAGAGAGATTAAGTGTTATGCTTCTAGAGGTACTGGCAGTAGTTAGATCTGCCTATATAGCTTATAAGGACTGTTCTTACTTTTCTTATATAGGTTATAGTCCTTAATTACTAAAGCCACTTCTTCTTATATAACTTATTTATTATAATGTTATCTAATCTGTTTAAATGTCTTTATAACTCCTTAGTGTCTGTATGCCTTAGCGCTGTATATCTTATAGATCTGGTCTACTAATATTCTTTTAGTTATACTAGTATTACTGTGCTTACTGATTATAATAAGTTTCTAGGCTGGTATAATATTACTATTATTATTATATTTAAAGATAATCTGTATTTCCTCTAGTACTAGTACTTTATAGTCTGGTCTTTTATTAAGAGTATTTACTCTTCTATTTTTTATTCTTTTTCTATAGATAATTTTAAAGTTATATTCTTATAGGAATTCTAACTACTAAATCTGTTATTTATTAAGAACTTTTAAAGTTATAAAATAAGAAAAGTTCTTATAATCTGTATATACTATAACTTAGTGCTTAGTTCCTAATAGGTATAGTCTTTATTCTTAAAAGGCTTTAATAATAGCTATAAGTTTCTTATTATAAATTTAGTAGTTTAGTTTAGGTCTATAGAATACTTTAGAATAGAATATATATAGGTAAAGTCTTCCTTCTTTGTCTTGTTATTCTAGCTGTCCCCCTATAGTAAAGTCTAAGGTATTAGTTTTTACTTTAAATAGTTTGTTAGGGTCTAGAATATAGGTGATAGGTTCTAATGTTATAAGTTTCTTAATATTGTTAAAGGCTTTTTTATATTCTTTAGTCTAGTTAAATTTAATATCTTTATAAGTAAGTTATTAAAGAGGTCTTGTTTTTTTTATATATCCTTTTAGAAATTATTAGTAAAAATTAATAAATCTTAAGAAGGATTAAACGTCTTTAACGTTTTGCAGTGTAGGCTAGTCCTTAACTGCCTTAATTTTCTTATTTTATATTTAGATTTCTCTAGGTGTAATAGTAAATCTAAGATAGTCGACTTTTTAAATATAGAATTTACTTTTTTTAGGTTTAACTAATAGCTTTACTTTTTAAAGTTTTTATAAAACCTAGTAGATATATTCTTTATAGTATTTAAGGGTTTTTAAGAAGATTAATATATTATCTAAGTAGTAGATAATAAAGATGTTAAGGTTTTCTTATAGGATATAATTAATTATAGTTTAGAATGTTACTAGTGTATTTATAAGCCTAAAAGGTATAATAAGTGTTTTAAATAAGCCTTACTGTGTTTAGAATATAGTCTTCTATTTATCTTCTTCTTTAATATAGATAAAGTTATAGGCTTTTTTTAAATTAAGGGCTGTAAACTATTTAGCTTTATATAGGAGGTCCTATAGTTTAGAGATAAGTAGTAGTAGGTATACGTTTTTCTTAGTGATATTATTAAGCCTTCTGTAGTTAACGTATAGCTATAGTTTACCGTTTTTCTTAGGTATAAATAGGATTAGATATCCTATAGGTAAGTCAGACGGCCTAATATATCCCTTCTTTAGGTTTTTATCTAGCCAGTTATCTAAGGCTTTTTATTCTTTCTTATTAAGGTTATAGATTTTTTTAAGTCTAGGGTATTTTCTTTTTAGTAATTTAATTTTATAGTTATATAGACTATATTTAGGTAATCCTATTTCTAGTTCTTTAGCAAACAGTTTATAGTATTTTTAATAGATTTTAAAGATTACTATAAGTTAGTTTTATTTCTATTATTCTTTATTTATAGATTTAAACTGTTTATTCTTTATAGGTTTAATCCTTTAAATATATACTAAATACTTTAGTTATCTTTATAATTTACTTAGGGGTTACAGTATATAACGCTGCCTTATAGTTAAATCTCTCTACTAGAGTTAGCCTATCCTCTAGCTGATATTAAGGTTATATTCCTTAAGCTATAGAAGTCTTAATATTATATTAAATCCTTTTATATAGGTAATATTAAAGTTAAGTTATTAGTGTTAGCTATAGATTTCTATTAGAAGGTATATAGTCTCCTTATTAATAATTTCTCTGCCGTACTAGACTTATTCTCTTTTAACTGTCTCTAGGGGGTATAGTTTTTCTTTATAGCGCTATTATATCTATTGCTTATTTACTAGCCTAGGTGATATAAGATTTACTTATACTCTACTGTCTACTATAACTTATATAGGCTGTCTATTAAGTAGTATCTATAAGAAGATATAGCTATTATCTCCTATAGTTATAATATATAGGGTTTTCTTACTTAGTTTGGCTGCCTATACCTTATTTATAGTCAGTATTATAAGTTTTTTATCTTACTAGTAGGTATTTTAGCCTCTCTTATCTAGGTTTACTAGATTTATACCTTTTCTATATAGTAGTGCCTGTATTTATTATAAAAGTAAGTAGACCAGTATCTAGTTATACTAACAGTATATACTACTAGGTGTTTAGGGCTTAGTTCTAGATAAATCGTTTAATACCTATATTCCTTAATTTTCTAGTAGTATAGTTCCTTATTAGTATAATAACGTAGTAAGGCCGTATTATTAGCCCTCCTAAAATAGAATACATTTATCTTTTTAGCTACTTTATAGATTATATATTTATTATATATATAACTGGCCTAAAACACTTTCTTATATAGTAGGTATTCTAGTACTAAGTGTTTATAGTCTCTAAACCTAAGCGTCTTATAATTTAGTAATATAGGTTTACTTTTAATATTAATGTCCCTTATTCTAAAGAAACTAAGTTCTTAATTATTAGTATTTATCTATATTTCTTAAAACGTATAGTTATACGTCCTTTCTTAAGTAGATAGGTTACTTTTAGTCTAGGTATAGTTTTAAAGGAGTTCTTCCTTAAAGTCCTCTCCTATAGTGCTTACTAGTGGTAATAATAATAGCGTATTATTAGTCTATTATTAAGTAGGTTAAGGCTTATCCTTAGATTATTTAATTAGGATAAGATTTATATAAGTTATTCCTATTAATTATTCTACTGTTTTTCTTTCTATTTTACTTAAGGGGGTAGGTTCCTTTTTAAAGGGTCCTTTTTTTAAATCTTCCCTAAAGCTTATATCTTTATCTAAGCTTAATTTTTTATCTAAGCTAGTTCCTCTTACTATAATAGTATCTTAAGGAGTTAGTTTTTAGTAGGTCAGTTATAGGGAAGGAAAGGCAGTAGCCTTTCCTTTTCTTCCTACTGCTATAATCTTAGCCTTTATTTAAGTTAGTGCTTTATATATCTTTATATAGAGTTTTTAGGTAAGTTTAAAGGTATTAAGAGTATCTATAGGTTTATTATAGATAAGGTTTTCTAATAGGAGCTAATAAAGGTAAGGGTAGGCTTATATAAGTGCTTAGGGTTATCCTTAAAGGTTTATTTTATACTTAATTTTCTTATTAAACTGTCTTGCTTTACTATATAGAGATTATAAGGTCCTAATTATATTACAGATTACTTATTTATTATATTTATTTAGAAATCGTCTAACTATATAACTTATATAGGGGTTACTGTTACTCTTAAGGTTTTCTTATCGTCTTGGCCTGGTATAGGTTATAGTTTTTCTCCTAACTGTAACTATTTTAGTTAGTTAGGTTCCTATCTTTATCCTCTTAAAGGTAGTTCTTTTTATATCTTGTTTAAGTATATATTACTTTTAGTAGCTACTTTATACCTTAATTTATTATTAAAGTTATTTATTAATAATTCCTAAAGTGTCTGCTATATATAGCTTCTAGAGCTGTTCTTATATAGCGTCTTATACTTAAATAAGTATAGTAATTAGTTATTAGTTTTATTTCTTAGACCTTTAGACTTCTTAGAGTTATTATTTTCTAGTAACTATAATAGTTTTAGTAACTTAGTATAGTAGGTTTTTATTAAGTGCCCTAAGTTTATTATAGTCGTCCTAGGCGGCTTCCTGTTATTCCAGCCGTTCTTCTACTAGTTCTAGTTTCTTAACGTTAAGTAAAGTAAAGGGTTATATCTTTAATTAGTCGTATATCTCTATAAGCTTTATAATAAGTTTATAGTTTTATACGTCTATTGCTTTTTTACCTCTTTCGCCACGTCGGTAGGCAACAGCTATAGTTTTACTTTTAGGTTCTATTAGGTATTATCCTATTTGCTTCTTATTATCTTAGTGTATAAGGCAGTTATCGTTATAGCAGGCAGTCTATATAAGTTATATATAGGGGATTTCTTTTTAAGCTATACTGGCCTTTTTAACGCTTTTAGAAAGTAGTTTGTTCTATAGTCGTTTTAGTTATTTATAGTCTTAAGCGAAATATTTTATCTTTTTACAGTTAAAGTATTTAATAGTATTAGGATCTTATATAAGTCGCTTATCTTATTTCTTAGTAACGCTAATATCTATTAGTCCTATATATTACCTATAAGATATACTTAGTTAATTATTATACGTTTACTACTAGTTATTATATCCCTTATTTTACTAACTAGGTTACTTAGGTCCTTAAGCGTACTGTTTGCCTGTATTAGCGTTAGGCTTCTATATCTCTCCTTTCTCTTTATACCGTTTATATAGGCAGGTATTAATCTTAATAGTAAGTTTAATATAAGATAGGAAATCCTTTAGTAGGTTTATAATCTTAATAAGTTTATCTTTAACGTTGTCTTTAAGTCTTTAGTAGAATATAAAGATTAAGGATTCCTAGGTAATATTAAGTCTGGCAGTAAGTCTTCTAAACTTAGCTATATAATATAAGGCTGCTTTGGTTTGTTATAGGCTAGATAGCTTGCACTTAGCTTATTGTTTCTTATTAAGGTCTTAGAATAGTAATTACAGGGCTTCTGTAAAGCCGGTTATACTTCTAAAGATATATTACGTTTTAAGGAAGCAGATTATAAGATCTCTACTGTTCTTAAGAAATTCCTCTAGATAGGGTTTATACTAGGAGAAGGCTTTCCCCCTTAAAAAGGTTTCTATATAGATAACCCTTTTGGTTTTATTTTAAAAGTTAGTAGTATAAAAGGTCTAATAAGTATATATATAGATTAAGAATCTTTTTAGTTATCTATTAGTACCGTTATAGGTGCTAGGTAAATTAAGCTTAAGCTTATTATATCCTTCTATAGGGGTTATAATAATGTTAGCTACCCCTTATAGGGTTTAGTTATCCTCCTTAAGCTTAATAGCCTCTTTTTTTTTTTTTTTTAAGTTTAGTAAGGGTTATAGTAAATATAGATTAAAGTTTATAGACTTTACTGCCTTTATCTTTAAGCTTACTACTAAGCTTATTAATTATACTTTATATCTTAGCTAGATTAGAGTTATTCTTTTTTATTTAACCTATAATAATATTATAGGCTTACTAAGTATAGCCTAGTTCTTTATCTAAGGCTTTAGTATCTTTTATCTTATTATCTAGACTATATATAGGGGTGGCTAGGGCCTTTCCCTTACTAGAGCTAGACGAGGTAGGAGTTATTTATAGTATAGATATCTTATTATTATACTGTTAGGTAAGTATTAAGGTTAACTTACTTAATAGGAGTAATTAAAGTGTTACAGTTAGTAATCTAATAGTAAGGTTTCTACTAATAGTATAGCTAAGGTTAATACTTAGTAATAGTAATATTAGCTTATTAGTCTATTTAATTACTTAGTAATTAGTCAGGTAGTTAATAGGTATAAAGGTAGCTTATATAGCTTCTTATTAATAAATTACTAAGTTAGATACTAAAAGGTATTTAGAGAATATATTATAAGTTAATTACTAAAAAGCTATAGAAGTCTGTCCTTAAGTGCGTCTAAGTCTATCCTATATATAAGTCCTAATATTATCCTTTAGACTTATAATCGTTAATCCTGTTAATCCTAATTATTCTATATACCCTGTTAAGCGCTTAATAGGTACTACTAATTGCTTAGTAGGTCTAGGTAATCGCTTAGTAGGTCCTATAGAGTGATTACCTTATCTTATTGCTATATAACTTATCTATAGTTCTTCTATTCTAGGGAGTTATCCTTCTGTTATCTATATAAAGGTTATAGTGCCTGCTGGTCTGTCTTGCTGGGTGGGGTAACTATCGCCTGTAACTTATTAGGTCGTAACATAGAGAGTATATAGGCCTATAGACGGTCTAATATATAGAGAGATATATATACAGCCCTTTTTATACTACTATTAATATATATATTTTATCCTAACTAATAACGTTAGGGAAGTATAACCGATATAGCTAGAGGTAGCAGTAGCCTATATAGTAATAACAGTCTGCTATACCTTAAAAGCGTTAACGCCAGGCTCTACCTTACTTTTACCAGCCGGCCTTAGGTCGTCTTCTGTACACACTGTAGGCAGGCAATACAGACAGACAGCACTATTAAGAGCTATTTCTACTGGACCCACTAGCTTAAGGGACTAACTTTATATACTATAGTTAACCTTACACTAGCTAAGGTAGCAGTAAATAGTAGCAGCCTAAAGGATCTATATATATATAAGCTACTACTAGACGACAGCCTGCTACTAAAGGGCCTACCGGTACTAGATAGGTATAGCTATAGGCAGTATAAGTATTACATAATAAGCTAGAAGCTAATTAAGCTTTATGCCTAGTAGAGAGTATATAGCCTAGATAGGCCTACTATAGCTATACCTACTAAGGCCTATAGTAGAAATAATAGCCTAAGATAGAAAGAGGTTAAGATATAGCTACTATTTTAAAATAAGTATATATAGTACTAGATTACATACTACCTTAGTGTTACAACCTAATAAGTTATAGGTAGTATTACTCTACTAGATAACCAGCAGGCGGCGCAGTATTTATCTAAGACTAATAGATGGCCTAGAAAGGATAACTCCTATAGGTATAAAAGAACTATAGTGTAAGTTATATAATAATAAAAAGGACTAATAAATAATAAGTAGTCTTAAGTAAAAGACTAATATTTAGATATCGGTTTTAAATATACTAATAGGATTAAGACTTACCTATAAGATAGACTTAAATACACTTAAAGATAGACTTCTATAGCTTTTTAGTAATTAACTTATAGTATATTCTCTAAATACCTTTTAGTATCTAACTTAGTAATTTATTAATAAGAAGCTATATAAGCTTCTCTTATACCTATTAACTACCTAATTAATTACTAAGTAATTAATAGACTAATAGACTAATAGACTAATATTACTACTACTAAGTATTAACTATAGTTATACTATTAGTAAAAACCTTACTTTTAGATTACTAACTGTAACACTTTAATTACTCCTATTAAGTAAGTTAACCTTAATACTTACCTAATAGTATAATAAGATATTTACTCTAAAGATAACTCTTACTTTCTATCGTTTTGGCCCTAAGCGTAAAAGGAAGGCTGTAGTAACCTCTAAAAGAAACCTAGATTAAGAGTTAGAGGATGCTATAGAAATTCATAATAGACCTATCCTACTAACCCTTAGGTTTAATAAAGATAGTAAAGCTATCTTTAAAAAGGATTAGTACCTTATAACTTAGAAGGTTATTAAGAGAATAACTAAATATAATTAATAACTTATTAATATAGTTAATAGTAATACTATTAAGCTAAAGCAGTTAGAAAGCTTTATTAAGATAAGGCCTAATCTTATTAAGATATAAGAGTTAGAGAAAATAATAAGGACTCTCTAAAGCGCTACTAATATTATTAAAACTTCTATTAAAATATATAATAAACTTAAGCTTAATAGCCCCTAAGGGTTTAACAGAACGCCTAGCTAAATTAAAGGATTCCTTATCTAAGTATAAGCCTACTAACGCTTTTATAAAATAAGTTTTAAAATAAACTAAAAAAGGTTATTTATATTATATTATTTCTTAAATAAAAAACGTTAGTATAGTTTAAACCTTATCTTACTAACTATATAACTAATACTTAAAATATATTAAAACCTAAGACTTAAGAAATCTTTTATAATTATAGAGGTTTTAAAAAGCTTTACTTTCCTTATTTTAAGATACTAATAAGAAATAATAGGCAGAATAAAAACTAGCTTATCTAAAGTAGAAGTAAGTAGCTTCTACTTATTGACACGGTTAAATAGGTGATGGATTCGATGACTATCTAAGAGCTAGAGCTACGGCTGGCAACAGTCGGTCTTATAGACTGGCGACAGGTGGGGCCCAGTAGGGCACCAGCTGTCGGCAGGATATCGGCCCGATCGATGGATCCACCGGCAAAGCCGAGAAGTGGGTCCGAAGGTCGGCCGTATTGTCCTGTGACACTTATACTGCTAAATTTTATAGACTTACAGCTAGACTTAATATTATAAATAAATCTTTTGTCTTTATATTCTACTAAAGACTAAAGGAGGAAGTAAAAGACAAGCTAGTTAAGATTATAGACTACCTAAGGAATTCCTTTAGTATCTTAACCTTACTATTAGGATTAATATTTAACTATATAAATAAAGGAAAAAATAAAGAGAAACCAAACGTCCTAACCCTATTATATACTTAAGTGTCTTTTCTATATAATTAATATAATTAGTTAAAAGAACGTTTATTTATTATAAAAGTATAAATATAAATATATATATTTATATTTTCATTTTATTCTTACTTAGGTAAAATATAACTATAAATATATATATTTTATTTTTCTTTAAAAATATAAAAATATAAATATATATATTTGTATTTTATATTCTGTATTCCTTTAAAGCTTTACTATTTACTATTCTCTAGACTATAAATACTAGAGCCCTAAACGGCGTTAGTCTGGTAGCCTATACTGTTTAGCCTTTAGCGTATATATTATCTAATGTTTTATTAAGAAATTCTAATCCTTAATGCTATTTAGGTATAGCTATTAGCTACGCTTATACTTATAACGGTTTTTAGTAATAGGGATGATTATTTCTTTCTTAGGTTTTACTTATATATATCCTGTAGTAGGCTTTTATAAAGATAGGAAATTACTAACTATCCTACTTATCTATAAAATTAATTTAGGGTTTTTATTATATATAGTAACTTTTTTAAGGGTTACTACTAAATTATAAGATTTATTTTATATAATACTAAGTTTTTAGTCTGTAGTTAGACATTTCTAAAAGATATTACTATTCTTTAGTATAGTTTTATAGTCTATATTTTCTAAATTAAGGTTATTAGATAAAATTAGTATCTAGCCTGCTAGATTTAATAAGTAAGTAGCGTTATATTCTAAGTAGGTAAAAGTTTCTAAGTGCTAATTTTACTATAGTTTTATTAGTGTATTTATATTATTTACTATAAGTACTATAAGTAATTAACCTATTAAAGTATTAATTTTCTACTTTTACCTAGGTGTAAATAAAAGTAGGTCGGTTTTAAATCTTTAATATTTTAAATAGGTATAATTATCTTAGTTAATAGTAAAATAATAATGATTTTTAAAAATGTTAACTTATAAGAAATAGGGCTATATTTAGTAAAAATTATAGTAGGAGTTTCTAATCTATTATAGAAGCCGATTTAGGTAATATTTTATAAGTTAAAAATACTAATATAGTTTAGTATATAAATTTCTAGCTAATTAATATTTCTATTAGTAGAGTTTTAACTACCTAGCTTTATATATAAAGCGTAGCCTTATATATTTTACTATTAATTTTCTTTTATACTTTTAGCTAGAATTCAGCCTATTCTAACGTTAGGGAATTACCTATTCCTTAGAGTTACTTTTTAACTATAGGGTTAAACTTATAGATAGGTATTCTTTTAAGAATTTATTAGAACAAAAGGTTATATTATCTCTCTTAGTAATATAAGGAGATAAATATAACAGTATATCTTATAGAAGTAAGAATATAAGATATAAGGGGTAGAGGTATAACTGATATAAGGATATAATAGAAGAGGGAATAAGTAGTAAAGAGAGTATAATAGTTAGATTGTTACTGTAGAGGTTGCTTACTTAGAGATAGAAGAGATAGACCTAGAAACAGGAAGAATTCCAGCCCTTATATAGTAATATACAGCTTACTAGAATATTCCAAACTGACGTAAGCTGCTTATAAATTATAATAACTTATTATAACCTTAAGTTACTTAAGATAATAACCCTAACTTACTGTTAATAACCTAGATCTCTAAGGTAAGGAGTAGTAAAGCTAATTTTACTTCTTAAAAGAATCCTCTAGAATATTCTACTGATTATGTAATGAGGTTGCTTACGTAATCAGTATATATATTAACCTAATAATATAGTAGATTATATACATATATATAATACGTAATATTCCTTATAATAAAGGAAATATAACGTAAAGTAGAAGTATTAAGAGTTATTCTAACTCTTACTTCTAACAGAATTTAATATAAAATAATATATCTTAACAACCTACTGTCTATATAGATTTAGATTTTTTATCTATCTCCTATATTAGCTTATATTTAGGTATATAAGTAGTTATATACCACTTAGTGTGTGTTATTTTCTACCTATATAGGCTTTACAAGGGAGTAAGATTTAGCTAGTAATTAGTAGACCTCTTATATATAGAAGTATACTTCTTCTAGAGGTATTACTTTTTTTCTATAGTTATTCTATAATATTTATAAGCTAAAGAAAGATAATATTTATCTTAATATTTTAATAATACCTAGAGTTCTTTAGGTAAGTTTATATCTAAAATAAAGTTAATATATTTAGTTAACTTAGTAGAATCTCTAGAGTTATCTTTTATACTTACTTTTAGTAAATCGTTAGGTAATTCTAAGGCTAAATATAATTTAAGTATAAAATATTCTTTATCTATTTATTCCTTTTATATAACTAGATTTATAGTTCTGTTACCGTTTAGTGTCTTAATATTAGTATAGTCTTCTTTATAGTTTATATTATCCTTAGGGATATAGTAGTAAACTAGCTTTAATAACTTAAGGTCTTAAGTTAGCTTAGTATGTTTATTACCGGCTTTCTAGTATAACGTATAAGGTAATTATTTTTATAGTCCTTCTTATTTTTCTAACTTTTCTACCTAATTAGCTAGGTTATATATTTCTATATACTATATACTTTAAATACTATATAACAGCCTTTTTTTCTTTAAGCTAGTATTCTATTATAGACTAGCTTTATTATTACTAGCTTTCTCTTAATAGATTTCTTTATTAAAAACTTCTTTTAGTCTTCTTACTTAATATTTTATTACTATTTTTCCTAATAAAAAGTTAAGTATTAAAGCTATTAAGTTTAGTATATTTTACTATTTAGCCTAGATATTCTAGTAATAAGATTAGGATTTATTTTATTATAAACTAAAATAAATAACAGTTTTTTAGTTTTTTTACTACTTATACTAGTTATTTAACCTAAGCTGTAAAATAATAAATATCTATATAGTTTGTTATATCCTCTAAGGTATATTTTAGCCTATAGAGTTCTATTTTAGCTACTTTATAAAAAATTTAAAATCTTTTAATAAGTTAATATACCTAAAGGTTAAGGCTTTTATAAAGGTCTATAAGGTCTTAACGATTTTTATTATTAAGGTCTTTAGAGTATTATTTATTAGTTATTCCCTTAAGGTAAAAGTATAGGTTTTTAAAAACCGCTAGTTAATAACTAATTAACGTTTATATATAACGTTTAGCTAAGTCTAGAAACTAGTATATATTTATCTATATAGTTTTAGCTTTTACTAGGTAACTATTATTATTTTCTATAAAGAATAATAGAAAATAAACTATCTAATTTCTTTTAGTTAAACTTAAAATAAACTAGATTTATAACTAAAAGGAGCTTTACTTAGTTCTTCTTCTAAAGGGTTATTTACTAAAGAATCACTAGAGTTATCTATTAGAAGATTTAGCTTTTACTCTTATAGGTTAAAAGATAGCTAATATCTACTTTTTCTTTCTTAATCTTTACTGCTGCCTCTTCTGTAGCTAGGTATTCTTTAGTTAGGGTACTAGAAATATTAGTCCTTTTATATTTCTTTTAGTTCCTTTTAAACAGACTTAAGTTTAGCAGCTAGAATAGACACTATAGGATCCTAGATATTTTAGCTTTAAGTTTAGAACTTACTTTTATCTTTATATAAAGAAACCTTTAGGTTATTTTTTATTTTTTTATTTTTTAACTTTTTTTTCTTAATAGTTTATTCTATAGAGAGTTTTAAACTATTATTTTTTGTTATAGAAATTTAACTTTAATATATTTTAGTAATTTATTTATATTATAAGATTTAAGTCTTTTAAAGTCTTTTTAGCTTCTACTTTCTAATATAAACGGTAGTTCTCTTTTTTCTTTAGAGATAAAGGAATAAACATATTAGCTTAAGTCTATTTTCTTTTAATCTTTTTACTATAAGTGTTTTATCTTATTATAAATCTCTAACTAAATAGATTTAATTAACGCTTTATCTTTTTTTACCTAGGAATTAATAGCTTTTTTATAGCGCCTTAGATTCTTTAGCTAGGTAATTAGGTAATTTTATAACTTTACTAGGAATAGATAGCCGTTTTCTAGCTATTAATATATTATTAATAGAAGGGCTTATTTAGCTAAAGTAAGTAATTTATCTAAGGATTTATAGTGTTATAGGTAAGTAGTAGTAAGCTAGGCTGTATAGAATAAATCTAATAAAAAGGACTTAAGGCTGTCTTAATAAGGATTAAAAAGTAGATATAGATAATTCTATATATAGTAAAAAGTAATACTTTTAGCTTACACTGGTTTTTATTAGGTAAGACTAAGGTAATAAAAAAAGGCACTAGATATTAATCCTATTTTATTTTATTTACTAGGTTTACTATAAGAATTAGATAAAGATCTTATCTTACTATAGTCTTTAGTATTAAAAAAAGGCTAAGGTTTTACTCTTAATTTACTTTCTTTTTATTTATCTTAAGGAGTTATTAAGCTTCTTTAGATAGTAATAATAGTTATACTACTATTTATTACACTTTAATATAGGTATATTAGTTATAAATTTAATACCTATTTTTTTCTTAATAGGCAGGGGATCTACCTATAGATAGTAGAGAATTTTAGGCTAAACGGCTAAATAATTCTCTAATAATTCCTAGAGAATTCCTAGTAAACAGCTGGAGAATTCTCTGTTAATGTCTCTATAATTCCTAGTCGGCTAACCGATAATTTGCCGGTCAGTTAGTCTATATATAATCTAGTAGATTCCCTAGGAAATAGATATTCTATAGCGTAATAACTTAATAGTCTTAATACTATAAAGTAGTTAGTTATTTTATCTCTTAGCTATATTAATACCTATTAGACTAGTATAATATTTCTATAAGGTGTTTAGCTAGCTGTTTTAAGGTTTCTATTATCTTTTATTTTACTATATTAAAAGCTTTAGTCTCTAGGTATACTTTTTTCCTATATTAGCGCTAGGTCTTTATATTTTACTTTTTTATTTACTTATAAGGATATATATAAATCTTAATTATAAGTTTAATATATAAAAGAAATTCCTTAAGAGTATTTATAATTTTTATTAGTTTATCCTTAAAGTCTTCCTTAAGTCTAGTATAGAATATAAAGATTAAGGAGTTATCTATTATATTAAGTCTTACAGTAAGCCTATAGAATTTAGCTCCATACTATAAATTAGCCTTAGTCTACTGTAAGTTTATAAGGTCTAATTCCGCTTATTATTTCTTATTAAGGTCTTAAAATAGTAAATTTAAGGCTTATTTAAATACTGTTATACTTTTAAAAATACCCAAGGTTTTCTAGGAATATACTTAAAGGTCGCTTTTATTTCTAAAAAACTCTATTTAAAATAGTTTAAACTAAAAAAGTGTTTTCTATATTTAAAAAGGCCTTATATAAATAACCTTTTTGGTTCTATTTTAAAAGTTTATAATATAAAAAGTCTAATAGGTATATACTTAGATTAAAAATATTTTTAGTTATCTATTAAGACCGTTATAGGGTTTAAAAGAGTTAAGCTTAAGTTTATTTTAGCCTTCTATAAGGGTTAAGATAATATTAGCAGCAGCTTAGAGGCCCTTAACTTTCTATTTAAATATAATAGCTTTATTATTCTTAGCTTCTAGCTTAGTAAAAGTATTATTAACTATAGCTTATAAGTACGTAATATCGTTATTATTTTTCTAGAGGCGCTATTAAGTGGCAGCTAGGTCTTTATCGTTACGTTTAAGCTTAGTATATAGCTGCTAGTAGACTTTAATTAAAATATTAATATCCCTATTGTTATTTAGGTTAATATTAGGTAGGGTATAGGGTAGTCTTTAGTAGCTATAAGTTTCTAGGCTAGGTTTCAGCCTATCAAGGAAGTTAGAGTCTACTTTTAATTTGTTAATAAGGTAGAGTTATTTAAAGTAGATAATATAGTATTATTAGATAAGTGTTAAGGTTAACTTACTTAATAAAAGTAATTAAAGTGTTATAGTTAGTAATCTAATCGTAAGGTTTTTAATAATAGTATAGTTAAGGTTAATACTTAGTAATAGTAATATTAGCTTACTAATCTATTAATTAATTAGTAATTAGTGAGATAGTTACTAGTTATAAAAGTAGCTTATATAGCTTTTTATTAATAAATTACTAAGTTAGATACTAAAAGGTATTTAGAGAATATATTATAAGTTAATTACTAGAAAGCTATAAAAGTCTATCCTTAAGTGTGTCTAAGTCTTTTTTATATATAAGTTTGTAATCCTGTTAATATACCATAAAGTGACGGCCGCCTATTAGTCTTTTACTATAAAGCGCTTTTAACGAGTCGGTCTTTTACCTAAAGCGTTTATCGCTCATTAGTCCTTCTTATTATTACGTAACCTGTACTACAGTTCTTCCTTCTAGGGAGTCATCTGTATAGCGATCCTGGTTGCTCTGTTAGTATAAAGGCTGTGCCGCCTACGCTTTCCCTCAGGTGGGGCTGGTATCCCTGTAACTTGTTAGGTCGTAACATATAGAAGCTAAATTATTACGTTATCAATACCTATACCTCTCTAGAAATTACCTCTGAGACATACGTTAAGGGTAACCTCCCTGTAGGTGCTACGCGTGGCGTAGTGTAATTATAAGAAGCAAGTCGCTGCAGACACAGCTCTTCTTGAACTCTGCTACATAGACCAAATTAACGTAGTCCTTATCTAGAGGCCATAGATAGGCTACGGTAACAAAATGCAAATAACACACACTCGGGGTTTAATTTCTTTATACGGCTAGGACGATATACTCTTATAGGTCTTAGCTCCTCGCTGTCGCTTAGAGCTGGTCTATCCAGGGAGTCCAGTCGCTACGCGTGCGTAGGACAATCGCCGATGTGTCGTTAGTAGCCATGGTCGTTGGTTAGAAGTATTAGGGAACGTCAGCTATGGCAGACGCGCGTATCAGACTATTAATTATCAAATAAGAGGGAATTACACCCGTATATTAGTACAGTGCTAGGTCATTAGTGTTTAAAATCATAAGGGCACCTACCCAATCCGCTAGAATTTCTCATTGCGATCCATACTTATAAGGCATTTTTACTATAATATCATGTCAACCGGGTGGAGTAGCAGCGGGTAATTTAAGGCAATCATTATGTGACCCTTATCCCTGTTCAAATACTCCTAACCTAGTACTGTAATCTGTATGTGTAATAACGTGTCCCCTATTTGCCTGGGAATATGCTTATAAATGTCTGGCTTCTCCATTGGTCAATCCGCTAGGTTGGGTGGGTCCAAGTCGCTACACATTCCCACTGAAATCACCGTAGCATTCTACTACGTTTAGACACTTTAGTGTAACGGCGTATCCGTAACACTTACTTATTTACTTCGTTAACTCTCACTATAATTCGATATTTTCGTTATTGTCCTACTAGCATCCTAAGTCTTTCTATTTACCTGTCGATAGGGGAAAATAGGTCAAGTACTGCCTAGGTAAGTTTGGGACTTATTGCTAAAATCCTATTTTATTCACGCGCGGTCCTTTACTAAAGCTATATTATAGTTTGACTTTATAAAATATAAAAACCTGCACATCAGGACCTTATATTTAATCTCGGTATAACCGACAAGCAGGGGTAAAAGAATGTTATCAGCCTATCTAGTTCTGCATAAAGTTATTATATCAATAGTCTACAAAGCAGAGTGTCTTCACAAAATCTAGATCCTATAGTCACATGCAGGGAATCTGCGTGATGACCAGGGAATTTAATTCCAAAGCCCTCAACCGTATTCAACATTTACCTAGGCCCACAAAACCCTGGACTTATAAGGCATATACGCCCCCCGCATGCATAAGTCAATTGCCCCATCTCATTCAGTGCTCACTTGACTCCAAATCCACAGTCGTTACTTATGTTGCCTGCGTTCTTCAGCTTTATGCTATCAGAGAAACCAACATTTGTCCTTCTTTCTTTTATTCTCCAAAATCGTTCTTTTACATCATGAAAGCAACTGCTGCTGTGGCCTTGGCCCTGTTACGGCAGGCCCTTGGCGCTGTGTTCCCAAGCAACATCTTCAACCGTTCTGAGATCGAGTCTATGTCTCTCGATAAGCGCGGCTCTATGGATCCTTTCCAGCTTTGGGATGCAGGAGAAATCCCATACATCTTGGAGAGGCTCCCACACGACTTATCCAACAGCATCCGTGATGCCATGAGGCAGTGGGAGCAGAGCACTTGCATCCGTTTCGTCCCTAAACAGAATCAGAGGGCTTGGGTTAACTTCAAGAAGGTAGGCTTTCCGATACAGTAGACTTGAAGCGGCATATGAATACGGTTATTCTAGTACGACGAGGGCTGCTATACTTCAATGCTAGGCTCTCCTTTTGCAGGAGAGGCTCTAGTCAATCTCGATTATCCTAATGCTTGGGAAAAGTTTTTAACCCTCGGAACGTACAAGGGATGCTTAGATGCTGGAACGCCGGGACATGAGGTAAGAGATCGAAGTTTTGACCGTGTGATTAGCTTATATTAACTGATCCTGCGCGAATAGCTCGGACATGTGATCGGTCTTACCCACGAGCACCAACGGCCCGATCGTGACAAATACATCCGTGTTATGACGAATCGCGTTCAAGGTGATGAGCTGGACCAGTTCGCTATCCACGCAACAGCCGATACTTCGGTGGCTTTTGACTATAACTCGATCATGCTTTACGACACCAAAGCGTTTGCCAAGCAAAACTGGTTAACCCCGCTAGTAGGCGAGGTGAGCTTGAAGGCCACAATGGAGACAGTTACAGACAAGAAAATTGATCCCTGGCACGAGCCGACACCCAACGACCTCAGGGCCGTCAACAATGGCTACAGTTGCGAGGAGTACTACACGCGCACAATTCCCAAATGCCGCCCGGGCTCCATCCCTGCCAACAAGGACTACTCGTCATACAGCTTTATCCTAGACAAGTATACCGAAAAGTTCATGACTGAAAACGGCTACACCCACGTTGCCGCTCACCAGAACTGCCGCGCCAAAACAATTGACCAGCAAACAGATAACTGGGGTTTTGCACCCTTAAACGGTTGGGGTCCCCGTTCACAGTACAAGATCACTGTAGACCGTTGCAAGAAGGGTTTTGACCGCCACGCTAGCCGCTACGAGGTTGCTCTATGCAAGGGCGATAACGAGGGGAGCTGCGACATCAGGTGTGGCCTACGTCGCGTCTGTCCCTTTGATGCCAGTGGAAAGCAGTTGGATAGCAAGGCCATCGATATTGTTGACGACACGCTTTGGGTCTGCCATCCTCACTAAGTTCTAGCTATTTTCTATATTCAAGCATCACTTTAGTATACAAGAATAAGAGCCTTTGATAAACTACAGTAAAGAAGGTGATAGTAGTAATACCTAGAGGTATACTGTAATTATACACCTTGCGATGTGTGTTACTAGTAGACTCATATTAACCTTGAATATACTATTAGTAGAAAACTCTATTGTCAGACTACTAATTGTAATAAATTGTCTTCCTTACATCCCGCAAGCCACCACGTTGTTGGCAGTAAGACCTTGCAACTTCAAGAGTCTTGCCATGCTGTATAGCCTGGGAACTAACACTCAAGCATAATAGCACTAGGAAACAAGTTTGTAAACCAATAAGTTCTAAAGCAATTTTAAGTTGTTGAATGAGGAGAAAATGTTCTATAAACCGGTCCGCCTGGACAGAATAGACAAGACGCGGCGAGGATTACTGAAAACTTAATTTATGAAGCAGAACGACCACTTGAGGTGATGCTGACGCTCTAAAGGCTTGGTCTTACAGCTGCGAGGTTTTGGGCTCCTGAGGATGAGCTTAACCGGGCATTGCGCACTTTTTAAGACGGGTTTCCTTTCCCAGGAAGTATGGACTTATGCCAGGCAGGCATGACTCTGGGACATAAGCTTCATTATTTGGCCGCCTTATGTATTACCTGGGAACAGAAATTGGAATAACCCAGGAAATCCTAACTAGTAGGGGCTTGAACTATCTGTAATAGGATCGCGGCTAGGAGCCAATTCTAGAGGACGATATGGGTGAAAACGTAGGTATCGGTATATTGTAAGACTTCAACTTAGCCTTCTAGCTCTCTGCTAGAGGAATCCCTTAATATCTATCGGCAATATATCGCTAACTAATCGCTAAATAATTAATCTATAGCATCTAGCCCTTAATACCTAGGGGACTATCTATATTTCTTATAATTGCCTTCCTCTTCTAAAGGCCTAACCTTTAAGCCGACTTATAGTCCTAAAGGCAATTACCAGTTATTTGTTTATTTTGTTACTTATTATTACGTTATTATTACTAAATCGTCGTTAAGATATCGCTGTTTTTCCTATCTAGCCCTATCTAGTCTGCCTGTAAGCCAGGTTTCAGCCTTATTAGTCTATTATTTAGTCTATCTAGCCCTATCTAGTCTGTCTGGTAATACCAGATTCTAGCCTTACTGGTCTATTTAGTCTATCTAGCCCTATCTGGTCTATCTGGTGATACCAGATTTTAGCCTTACTGGTCTATTATTTTAGTTTATTAGCGTGCTTTTAGCAATCACTTACCATCTAAAAACACCCCGTCTTTTATATATTTAATATATATCTAGGCCTGTATATCCCTATCTACCTGTATAGTTACTATACTTTATACATCTATAACCTTTTTAGCTTTTAATAGTTCTTTACTTATAGCTGTAACTTACTAGACTATAGCTATAGGCCTTTTACTAGCCTAGGTCGCTAAGTTTTTAGTAACCTATTAGTAATATCTTATAATATAGCCTTTTTAGCTGTAAGTATTATACGTTATAATTAACTAGTATTATACTAATTTATAACCTTTATATCTATAGTAGATATATTAATCTGTTTTTAGCTTTTTAACTAGAAATTCTAATAACCTGGCCTTTTTAGCTCTATAGGTTTTTAGCTTAGTAACCGGTTAGTAACTAGCTAGTTCTTTTTGAAGTCTTTTAGCCGCTATTACTATATCCCTTAGTCTGCTGATCTTAACCTTCTGCCTCTCTAGGCGTTTCTATAGCCACTTTTTAAGGTAGAAAAAGTATATATATATAAGGCTTAAAGTCTTTAAAAGATATACCTAACTAGTAATATATTACTAACTATTTACTAAAGAAGCCTATTAGTAACTAGCTAGCCTTCTGCTTACTTTTTAAAAGCAGCTTATAAAGCCTATACTTTTATAGTGTTAGATTAATATATCTTTAGTAAATAAACGTTAAAAAGTTAGTTTATATAACAGGCTATAGCAGGCTCTACTAATATATTTACTACTTTTATTATAATAAGGCTAATAGATAAGTTATTAACTACTAGATATAATAGCTATTAGAAGCCTTTTAAAGGGTATTACTATCCTTAATCGCTATTAGCTAATTATCTATTATATAGAGGGATAACTCTTTTTTAAGGGTCCTATAGGAGTAGGCTAGTAGTTAGTTATATTACCTTAATAAAGTGACTAATAATAATAACAGTACTAGAGACTTACTAACTATTTACTAAGTGGTTTCTATTAGGAGCTCTGTTGTCTGATTTAGGGCTTACAGTATTACTATATTTTATTCTACCTGTTGTTAGATAATTATAATAAAGTTAGGGGTAGTTAATACAGTTATTAATAGTAAATTTTCTAGCGTATTAGATATAGGGGTTTAGTAACTGCTTGCTATACGTCTGGCGCTTCTACTTATTATTATCGTTCTAGATCCTAGGTATAGAATTAAAGTTAAAGAATTATAATAGGATTACGGCTAGAAGCTAATTCTAGAGGACAATATAGGTAAAAACGTAGGTATTAGTATATTATAAGACTTTAACTTAGCCTTTTAGCTCTCTGCTAGAGGAATCCCTTAATATCTATCGGCGATATGTCGCTGACTAATTGCCGAATAGTTAATCCATGGCATCCAGCCCTTAATACCCAGGGGACTATCTATATTTCTTACACTATTACGGAACTAGTTACGACAGTAGTTAAGGCTATAGTATTACTTCTCAAATAGTATTACTTCTTGTTAGAATACCAGAGGAATAGTAGATCTAGAGGAGGTTACGTAACTTAACACGTAACCTTCCCTAGGCCTAACACACTAAAACTTATACCTAGTAGAAAACGCCTAGCTTTACTTTAGACTAACTATTACTAATTAATCTATTGCTATTTATAATAAACCACCGTGTCTAATATATTTAAAAAGAAGTTATTATTCCTTTTAAGTCTATATATAAGTCGACTATTAGGTAGATATACCCTTCTATATATAGGTCTATCTGTTAGTAGTCTATATCTATAGCTTATACTACTAACACTAGCTATATAAAGCTATACTAGCTTTATAATATACCCCTCTAGTTATAGATATATCTTATAACTAGTTAAATAAAAAAAGGTTATACTAGTTTATAAAAGAAAAATAAAAGTATTACTAAGTAATAATAAAAGTCTAAAGATATAAACAGTTAAAGACACTATTTAAAATCGCTTTTATTATCTCTAGTGTGTCTAGTAAAACTATATAAAGTAGTAAAAAGCTGCCTAGGCTTTAGCTAGTACTAACTTTACCTTATAGGTAGGCTATAGTCTCTTACTTTCCCTCTCTATAGTTAGTCTAGTAGCGCTAGGGTCTCTAATATTACCTTTAGCCTGCTTAGCCTATTTAAACTTAGGTCTAAGTGCTTAACACTAGTCTTACTGTTAGATATAGTCTTTAGGTTAATAGTCTCTATAACTATAGTAGTCTTTATACTTTTAGTCTTTACCCTAATAGTATCCCCTCTTATAGCCTTTAGTATACTTTTAGGGTTAAGAGTTAGCTTAAGGGTTACTAGTCTTATACTCTTATAAGCTATCTTAAACGTTAAAACGTGTTTTAATATAAAGACTAAAGACTAGGGTTTAACTAGTTATTTAAGCTATTTAGTATACTTTAAAAGGTTATTCTCTTTAGTATTAAAAGCTTTAAGTAGCTTTAGAACTATACTTATTATACTTATAGGTTTCTAAATATCTTTTATAATAAAGCTAGCTATAGTAATAAATAAGGCTTTTATTTTATCTTCCTTTATATAGAATTTTAATTTATTAAAGGTAATATTATATATAATTATAATCTAGTTAAATATAAGGATTTAGATTATATATAGGTTATAGGTATTAGCTATATACCTAATAAGGTATTTAATATACCTATATAGAAACACTTTAAAGTGTTAGTATTTTACTTTTTTTTTTTATCTTTTAAAAGTAAGTAAACTTTATAGCTATAGGTATAAATACCTTTTTAATATAGATATAAGTCTTAAGTTATTTTATAGATATACTTAGGTACCTACTATCTAAAGTGTTACTAGAACTATTTTTCTTAACCTAGCTAGGTAATTTCTATACTGTATCTTAGTATAGGCTAATATTATATATAAATATACTAGTAAAAGTATATTTATCCTATAGTCCTTTTAGTAGACCTACTATAGTTCTTATTTTATACTATATAATATAATCTTAAGTCCTATATACTTTACTCCTTCTATAGGCTCTTTTATATATACTAGTAAAAGCTTAAGGTTAATACTAGTGTCTATTACCTACTGCTTAAAAGCTATTTTACCTTTAATACTAATAACTATTTTTTAATTATCTATTTATATCTTATAGATTACTAGGCTGTATTAATATTATACCTAGATTTTAAAAGTATAAATAACCTTAAAGACCCTTAGCCTAATATACACCCGATCAGCCCGCCGATCCTAACGACACCTCTAGACACTAGAGAACCTAATATAAATATAGACTAAGCCTTATTATTAACTTATTCTATCTCTTAATTCTATTTTCCTACCCTTTATCCTAATTATATATCTTAATTCTACCTACTGATTCTACCTCCTAATCCTACCTCTAATTCCCCCTCCTGATTCCACCTTATAATTCTACCTCTAATTCTACCTCTAATTCTACCTTCTAATCTTACCTCCTAATTCTACCTCTAATTCCCCTTTCTGATTCTACCTCCTAATTCTACCTCCTAATTCTACCTCTTATTCTACCTCTAATTC
>MU843620.1:19473-31693 GCA_030867255.1 Colletotrichum somersetense | reverse complement strand
TAATTCTACCTCTAATTCTACCTCTTAATCCTACCTCCTAATTCTACCTCCTAATTCTACCTCTAATTCTACCTCTTAATTCTACTTTTAATTCTACCTCTTAATCTTATCCTTTAGGTCTATATCCTATATTTATTTTAGTTTAATCTTAAGTTTTATATAGTAATTCTAAATACTATTTTTTAAATATTTATCTTAAAAAAGACCTTTTAGCTTTTAAAGTAATAAGTAGTTATTAGTTATCTAAACTAAAGCCTAAAAATAGAGGTAACTAAAAAGTCTAGAGGTAGACCTAATTACTATAGGCCTAGTAAGGCATATTAGTCGCTTTTACCTATAGCTAGTTATCTAGGCTTTTATTATTTACTATATACTTATAATTATATTAGACCTATCCCTTCTACTAATTATAAATTACTACTTTTATAAGCCTATAAAGTCTCTAGATAAGCTAGTCTCTAGAGGCCTTCTTTTTATTATTACTATTATTCTTACTACTTATAGGGTGTTTATTATTAACCTATATACTAATATAATACTATATACTAGCTATATAGTATTACTAATATAGCTTTAAATAAAGGTATTTTTAATAGCTATATAAGGTATTCTTAATCCTTATTTTTACTATTATACTTTTAGTATACTATAGGTCTTAAATTATAAGATCTTTACCTATTTTAAAAGCTATTACTATAGCCTTACTTTTTAAAAAGTTAAAAACTGTAACTATATCTAGAGTAATACCGCCAGGCGGTACTACAGCTGCCCCTTAGATTTCCTAACTACCTTTAGGGCGTCTTAAGAGGCTGCTGCCTAGCCTGTTACCTCTATAGGTCTTAAAGTAACCTGTCTAAATTTACTAGCTATTCCCTACTGTTATAAAAAACGTACTAATAGTGTTATAGGCTTTTTTACTATAATTATAGTCTTCCCTATCTTCTTTTAAAAAAGCCTATAGTGCCTAAAGCTATTTACTATTATAACGCTAAAAGATTACCTTAACGTTATAAAGTAAGTAACTAAAGACTTTAGTTACCTTATTATTACCTTTTTAATTATACTAATAAATCTTATCCTTAAGTCTTTTTACTATACTATCTTATATTATTTAAAAGTATTAGTATTACAGCCTAGACCTTATCTTAAGCAGTATAGCCTTATATTTATATTATTAGTAATTACTATAACAGTATTTAGTAAAACTTATATTATATCTTACTTAGTAATAAGGCTGTTTATCTTTATAATTACTATAGCTTTTACTTTTTTTTTTATAACTATTAGTCTTACTGTTACTACTAGGCCTATAGTAGGGGTAGCAGGTAGATAAAGTATAAGGCTTAGCTAGTCTAGTTAGAGTTATTTATTTTTAAATTTTCCTACTTAGTAATATTAGGTTTAATTATACCTATATAAATTAAAGACTAGTTAGTAAACGTTTTAAAGTCTATTAGTAAGCTAAATTAAATATATATAATACTACTTAGTATTACTCTTTTTCTTAAAGAGACTATAGTTAACTTTATCTATTACACTATTTCCTACTCTTAATACTAACTATAGTACCTAACTTATAATATTTTCCTAACTAAAGAAATCTACTTATTACTTAGGCCTAAAAGCCTAGCCTTTAGATTAGTACCTAAAGAAGGTATACTGCCTATTTAAATAACTATAGTATCTTTTATCTATTTCCCTAAAGGCTTAATAAAGCAGTATTTAACTTTATTATTTAGGTTAGTAACCAGCTAAAGCCTAGTATCCTAACTATCTAAAAGACAGACAGAGGTTCTTTATTATTACACTATAGGTCCTATACTAGGTATAAGGCCTAATAAGAGAGAGAGGCTATCTAGCAGTATCTTATTAAAGGTATAATACCTAATAAGCCTCTCTACCAGTAGGTATTAAGAGTAGTATAAAGCCTAAAGTAATACTATAAGTCTAGCTAACTAGCCTAAGTAAGAAGATAATAAAGAGTCCTGCTTAACCAGTCGCTAGGGCCTGCCCTTAGGCTTTATGCCTCCCCTACCTAAATTAACCTAGGTTATTTAGAAACTAATTATAGTATATAACTAGGCCTAAACACTAATACTAAACCTAACCTTTAGGTGCCTATATATTATATAAACCGCCTAGCCTAGCTAGGCTGCTTTTTACCTAAAGGGCTTATACTACTAGCCTCTCTATATAGCTAAAACAGTAAGTCTTTATTTTAGCCTAAACTATAGTAATCCCTATTTAAAAGATATAATCTTGACTATAGTAAGAACCTTTATACTAATTATATAAATATATCCCTTTTATCTAGACGTAAGTCTTATAGTAGGCTAATTATATAGCTGTCTGTAAAAGACTAAGTCCTTTAGTATTAGATATTACAGCCTAAGACTTACGTCTTGTCTTAAGGCTGTTTTTACTTATTATATAGTATATCCCTTTTAGAGGCTAACGCCTCTTATAATAAGACGTTATTACTATATACTATTAATAGAGAAGGCCTTATACCGGTATACTAGGTACTTTTTAATCTATTAATTATTACTATTATACCTTAAAGCATTTTATCTTATTATATAATATATATAACGTTATACTATAAACTTAAGTATAAAAAAAGCCTAGGCTGCCGCCCTTACTAAAACAGTAAAGACTATAAGCCTAGGCTAGTTAAAGTTAAGATCTTACCCTACTAAGCTATAAGAGGTTATCTAAACGTCTTCTATCTCTATATTTATAAAACATACTATATTATAGCTATTATAGTAGGTAAGTAAAATGAATTACTAACTGTTACTTATCTTTTTAGCCTTACAGCTAAAGTCCTTAAGGGCCTTATACTAGGTATTTTCTAATATAGTATATACACTAAAAAGAAAGTGAAGCACTTTAACCTTATATTAGGAGGTATAGGCTGCCTCTTTAGTAGCACTATATATAACCTTTTAGTGCCTAGTGTAAGAACCTCTGCCAGCCTTATAGCTAAAATTACTAAAGTCCCTATATAACCTAACACTAGGCACCTTCTAATATAGTATATATACTAAAAAAAAAGTAAAACACTTTAACCTTACGTTAGGAGGTATAGGCTGCCTTTTTAGTAGCACTATATATAATCTTCTAATACCTAGTGTATTAACTTTACCTAGTAACACCGGCTATAGGTTCTAATCTAGAGCCTAAATAGATTAAGGATTTAGCCGGTTTTACTACTTAAAAGTAGGCTTTAGTTACCTATTACTAAGTGTAACTATACCCTTTATCTCCTTATAAGTTATTAGCCTCTATAACTTTTTATAACAGGTTAAACTATTACTTATACTTAAAGCACTAAGGGAGTGCTTATCGATAGGGTTACTAACCTTAAACCGGTAAGGGCCTAGGTAAGATTTCCTACCCTCTATAATAAGTATAGATAGTTTAGCTTTATATAGGTTGCTAGAGGTCCTAGTAGATATAGTAATATATAGAAGCCTCTACTAGGGGTATCTCTAGTATAAAGCTAGGCCCTCTGCTATTAAGGCTTAGGCATATCTATATTCTAAATATTTATAATAATTAATATTAGTTAAGATTTATTTTAGGCGTCTAGTAGATAAGGCCGGTTAGTCTTTTAGTTATTTAGTAATCTCTAGAAGAGCTATATATAAGATATATTACTAATAATCCCCTATTACCTAACTATAATAGTAAATTTAGTTTAATAAAGAAAAGTATAATATATTACTATAGTAGATATCTCT
Source organism: Colletotrichum somersetense (assembly GCA_030867255.1). NCBI lineage: Eukaryota > Fungi > Ascomycota > Sordariomycetes > Glomerellales > Glomerellaceae > Colletotrichum > Colletotrichum somersetense. The sequence continues at coordinate 27,947 of MU843620.1, read as the reverse complement.
AACCGCTAGGCCAGTAAGATATTCTAGGTATTTAATAATACCTAGAAAGTAAACCCTTCTAGCTGATTCCTTTAAGCATACTGTCTACCTTACCTACCCTAGGAGGTAAGGAGGCTTAAAGGCCTAAAGAGGAGAAACTAACCCTATAACTTTAGCTATTTAGTATCTAATATAGGCATTTTTCCCTTATTACCTTATATAAGTATAACCAGTAGCAGTATATCTATAAGGCCTATCTAGTAGGATAAAGGGTATAAAGACCTTCTAAACCGCTAGGCAGCCCTAGATTAGTAGTCTGTCTAGACGACCACTATAGTAAAGGGGTAACTACTGTTATAAACTCCTTATAACTAAGAATACTACCCTATAAGGTTATTTAAAAAGACACTATACAGTAGTTAGATAATATAAAATAAGTTTAGGTATAATTTAATACTATATACTGCTTAAAGGGTAAAATAGTTTAGATATATATAGTAAAATAAAAGTAGTATTAGATACTAGCTACTATCTAAAAATAACTAGACGTAAGGCCTGCCTATTATAATACCTACTAGTTTAGCTATAGCTAAGTCTTTAAGATGTTTAGGATAGTAATAGCGCTTTTCTCTAGAGGAGGACCCCCTAAATAATAACCACTATCTTAAAATAACTAGGCGTAAGGCCTACTAGTTATAATACCTACTAGCTTAGCTATAGCTAAGTCTTTAGAATAGTTAGGATAGTAATAGCGCTTTTCTCTAGAGGAAGACCCTCTAGATACTAACCGCCACTTTAAAATAACTAGGCGTAAGGCCTACCAGTTATAATACCTACCAGCTTAGCTATAGTTAAGTCTTTAGGATATTTAGGATAGTAATAGCGCTATTCTCTAGAGGAGGACCCTCTAGATACTAACTGCTATCTTAAAATAACTAAGCGTAAGGCCTACTAGTTATAATACCTACTAGCTTAGCTATAGCTAAGTCTTTAGGATATTTAGAATAGTAATAGCGCTCTTCTCTAAAGAAAGACCTTCTAGATACTAACTGTTATCTTAAAATAACTAGGTATAAGGCCTACTAGTTATAAAACCTATAAGCTTGGCTGTAGCTAAGTCTTTAGAGTACTTAGGACAGTAATAGTAGTCTTTATTAAAAGGAAGCCTTCTAGATACTAACCTTTATCTTAAAATAACTAGGCGTAAGGCCTACCAGCCGTTATATTAATTTACTACCCTAACTATAACTAAGTATTTAGTATAGTTAGAGGCAGTTATAGACATATTTCTATACTGTTAGGCCTAGACTGCTAAGGCTAAAAGGTCGCTAAGCCACCTAGCGGTAACACTGCTTCTTTTTATAGACCTACTAACACTTTTTATACCTTAACTACACTATACCTACTTTAATTTTAAATAAATATTTTCTAAAAAAAGATTTAGTATAAAAAAATAAAAAAATCGACTTATAGCTATTAAAACCTTATCTAATCTAGTATATAAGTTACTAAATTAACTAAAGAAGAAATAAAGGTTTCTAACGTATAGAGACTATATATAGTTATTATATAGAGGTTTTTATAAGGATTCTAGATATAAACCTTTTTTTACTATAGTATACCTACTAGGTAAGATATTAGCCCTTAAAGTTTAAAAAACTGGCGTTTAGCTAACCTATCTTCTGTTATATTATACCTATAGGGCCGTAAGGTATACTGTTAGAAAGGCAGCTAATAGCAGAAAAGGGCCCTATAAGCCTAAAACTAGATTACCTATAGCAAGAGATCTTATATATAAAAAATAAAAAGTACCCTAAAAGAGCTTTTTATTACCTAGGCTAAGTTTTTTATTACCCTAAAAGAGTTTTTAAGTACTCTAGAAGGTCTTTTATAAGGAACCTAAATATAAAGCTATATTCTATTATATTATATTTATAAGGCTATAGAATAGTTATACTTATTATATAAAGGCTATTATAAGGGTTCTAGATATAGAGCCCTTTCCACTACACCGTACCTACCAGGCAAGATATTAGCCCTTAAAGTTTAAAAAACCGGCGTTTAGCTAACCTATATTCTATTTTATTATTCCTACAGGGCCGCAAGGTATACTGTTAGAAAGGCAGCTAATAGTAGAAAAAGGCCTTATAAACTAAAAATAGGATTCCCTATAGCAAGAGATCTTATATTAAGAAAATAGAAAAGTACCCTCTAAAGCTGTTTTTCTTACTCTAGAAGACCTTTTTATTACCTTAAAAGAGTTTTTAAGTACCCTAGAGGGTGTTCTATAAGGATTTTAGATATAGAGCCCTTTCTACTCTAGTATACCTACTAGGCAAGATATTAGCCCTTTAAGTTAAAAAAACCGGCGTTTAGCTAACCTATTTTCTAATATATTATACCTATAGGGCTGTAAGGTATACTGTTAGAAGGGCAGCTAATAGGGGAAGAGGCCCCTATAAACCTAAAACTAGATACCTTATAGTAGGAGATCTTATATTAAAAAAAATAAAAAAGTACTTTAAAAAGCTATTTATATTACTCTAGAAGACCTTTTTATTACCTTAGAAGAGTTTTTTATTACGCTAGAGGAGTTTTTAAGTACCCTAAAGGGTATTCTATAAGGATTTTAGATATAAAGCCCTTTCTACTATAGTATACCTACCGGTAAGATATTAGCCCTTTAAGTTAAAAAAACCGGCATTTAGCTAACCTATCTTTTATTATATAATACCTATAGGACTATAAGGTATACTATTAGAAAGGCAGCTAATAGGGAAAAAGGCCTCTATAAACCTAGACCTAGATTCCCTATAGTAAGAGATCTTATAATAAGAAAAAAAAAATACCTTTAAAAGCTGTTTTTCTTAGCCTAAAAGAGTTTTTAAGTACTTTAGAAGGTGTCTTATAAGAATTCTAGATATAAAGCCCTTTCTACTCTAGTGTACCTACTAGGTAAAATATTAGCCCTTAAAGTTTAAAAGACTAGTATTAGCTAACCTATTTTCTATTATATAATACCTATAGGGCTGTAAGGTATACTATTAGAAAGACAGCTAATAGGGGAAGAGGCCCCTATAAACCTAAAACTAAATACCCTATAGTAGGAGATCTTATATTAAAAAAATAGAAATATACCTTAAAAAGCGGTTTATATTACCCTAGAAGAGTTTTTTATTACCCTAGAAAAGTGTTTAAAAACCCTAAAAGGTATTCTATAAGGATTCTAAATATAAAGCCCTTTCTACTATAGCGTACTTACTAGGTAAGATATTAGCTATTAAAGTTTTAAAAACAAGCGTTTAGCTAGGCTATATTCTATTATACTATACCTATAGGGCTGTAAGGTATACTATTAGAAAAGTAACTAATAGGGGAAAAAGCCCCTATAGACCTAGAACCAGATTACCTATAGCAGTAGATTTTATATTAAGAAAATAAAAAAGTACCTTAAAAAAGCTTTTTATTACTCTAAAAGGTATTCTATAAGGAACCTAAATAAAAAGCTATATTTAAATATATCTTACTTATAGGGCTATAGACTAGTTATACTTATTATATAGAGGCTATTATAAGGGTTCTAGATATAGAGCCCCTTCTACTATAGTATACCTATTAGGTAAGATATTAGCATTTAAAGTTTTAAAAACCGGCGTTTAGCTAAGCTAGCTTTTATTATATTATACCTATAGGGCTGTAAAGAGTACTATTAGAAAGGTAAGTAATAAAGGAAAAAGGCTATATAATCTTAAAACTAGATTATTAATAGCAAGATATCTTATATTTAAAAAAAAAAAAAGTACTTTAAAAGGTTATTTTTATTACCTTAAAAGAGTATTTAAGTACCCTAGAGGAGTTTTTAAGTACCCTAGGAGAGGTTTTAAGTACTCTAAAAGGTGTTTTATAAGGATTCTAAATATAAAGCCCTTCTACTATAGTGTACCTACTAGGCAAAACATTAGCCCTTAAAGTTATAAAAACTAGCGTTTAGCTAGGCTATCTTTTATTATAATATACCTATAGGGCTGTAAGGTATATATTTAGAAAGGCAGCTAATAGTAAAAGAAGGCCTTATAAACTAAAAACTAGATTCCCTACAGCAGGAGATCTTATATTAAGAAAATAGAAAAGTACCTTTAAAAGCTATTTTTTTTACTCTAGAAGAGCTTTTAAATACTTTAGAAGGTCTCCTATAAGGAACCTAAATATAAAGCTATATCTTATTATATTTTACTTATAGTGCTAGAAGGTATATATTAACTTATTTTTTAAAGGCTTTTATAAGGATTAGAAATATAAAACTCTTCTTATTATACAGTATCTGCTAGGTAAGATATTAGCTTTTTAAGTTTAAAAAACCGGCGTTAAGCTAAGCGATTATATATTATATTATATCTAGAGGGCTAGGTAGTATACCCCTAGAGCGGTATCTAATAGAGGGAAAAGCCCTTATAGATCTAGACCTTAACCCCTTATAGCAGCTAATATTATATTTAAAACTTATAAAGTACCCTAGAAAGCAGGTTATATATAAAATATAACCTTTTACTATATTAAAAAAAGATACTTTAGAAGTGAAATAAGATACCCTAAAGGTAGAGATATACTAGAGATAAAAATACTATAAAGGTAAAAAAAGTTACCCTAAAGGTAGAAAAAGTACCCTAGATATAAGAATATATAGGGGGTAAAAGTGCCTTATAGGTAAATAAAAGTTTCTCTAGAGGTAGAAAAAGGTACCCTAAAGGTAGAAAAAGTTACTCTAGAAGTAAAAAAAGTTACCCTATAAGTAAAAAGAAACTATATAGGTAGTAAAAAGTAAATAATATAAAGGCAGTAATAATAAGGTTAGGTAGTAGGTATATTACAGGTTTATATATAGGATTAGATAAAGTTTTAATAGCTATAAGTTAATTTTTTTATTTTCCTATACTAAATCTTTTTTTAAGAAATATTTTCTTAAGATAAAACCTAGTAGAGCAGAGTTAAGGCCTAAAAAGCGTTAGTAGGTCTATAAAAAGAAGAAAAGTCTTACCTAGCAGCAGCCTTTTTGAACTTTTATTAACACTCAGGCTATAGTAGGCTGCTTATAGGATATAATAAAGGCTAGGCGACTGTAAGTTAATTTTTTTATTTTTCTATATAAAATCTTTTTTTAAAAAGTATTTTTTTAAGATAAAACCTAGTATAGTAAAGTTAAGGCCTAAAAAGTGCTAAAGGGTTAATAAAAAGGATAAAGGTCCTAGTTAGCAGTAGGCCTTTTAAACTTTTAATATATATACTGTCTTATATTATATAGGCTTTTATATTATAATACTTTATACTACCTTATAGGCCCCTTATAAATACCTTAACAGTAGGGTACTATAGTAGAAGCCGGCCTATACTAAAGCGTCTATTAAGGCAGTATAGTAATCTATAGATACCTCTAATAGTCTCTATAAAGTAATTTCTATATACTATAAGGGAAAGGCCTAGGTTACTATATTATTATAAGTAAACCTAAAGAATAAAAAGATAAATATTAATATAAACGCTAAATAGCTACAGCTTAGTTACTTCTTCTCTTTAGATATTAGCAGGCTAAGGCTTTTATAAATATTTTCTAAGTAGAATAAAAGGCTATAACTAGCAGCTTAGGCAGTATAATAAGTATTAAAAACATTTAGATAGGTAGTAAGGGTAATAACCGTAAGGTAAGTGCTATAGTAGCCCTACTGGTTACGTTAGGCTTAGGTAGATCTATATTATTACCTATTCTAATAACTCTAAGGCCTAACAGACTAAAAAGGCTGTTAGCAGTAAGCTGTATCTTAAGTAAGCAGTATAAAAGATATAATTAGCAGTAGGGGTAATAACTGTAAGGCTAGTACTATAGTAGCTCTACTAGTTATTTTAAGATTAGGTATATCTAAATTATTACCTATTCTAATAAATCTAGGGCCTAGCAGACTAAAAGGGCTGTTAGCAGTAAGCTATTTCTAGTATAAAAGATATAATTAGTAGTAAGGGTAATAACTATAAGGCTAGTGCTATAGTAGCCCTACTAGAGATATTTAGCCTAGGCAGATCTATATTATTACCTATTCTAATAAATCTAAGGCCTAGCAGACTAAAAAGGCTGTTAGCAGTAAGCTATATTTTAAGTAAGCAGTATAAAAGATATACTTAACAGTAAGGGAGATAACTATAAGGCTAGTGCTATAGCAGCCCTACTAGTAATATTAGGATTAGGTGTATCTATATTATTACCTATTCTAGTAAATCTAGGGCCTAGCAGACTAAAAGGGCTGTTAGCAGTAAGCTATACCTTAAGTAACCTTAAGCAGATATAATTAGTAGCGGTAGTAATAACTATAAGGCTAGCGCTATAGATATAAAGTTAACTTATACTTTAGCTATATAAAGCCTTAATAGGTAATAGCCCTATTAGGATAAATATTACTATAAGGTAAATTATTATTATAAGGCTAATAGGGTTATTACTTTTATCTAAAGTAAAAGTAATAATCTAGCTAAGGGTTTCTAGTAAGCAGTAATTACGCTATAACCTAGAATATCTCTACCTATTAATAGGTTACTAACCTACTTTAGATATACTAGAGGTAAAAACTGTAGTGTATACTGCTAGGTTAGTATATAAATCCCTACTAACCTTAAGTATCTAGATAATAGCTAGAGGTAATCTTAAGTGGTTAAGGTGTTAGTAGTCCTTTTATAAAACCTACCTTATAGGGGGGATCTTTATAAAGGTCTCTAGTAGCCACCCTATAAATAATATATTTAAAATTATACTTCTAATTTATAAGTTATCCTCTCTAAAAGACTAACCTTAAAACCTTATAAACTTACCTTTATTTCTACCGGTAAGGTATTATACCTATATAGTAGCTCTTATAGCCTTTATACTAACAGATTAAAAACTAACCTTTAAATTTATACTGTTTCTACTTTAAGTAGATAAGGTTAGCTTCTTATAAGTAGGTAACTTTACTTTAACAGCTTAAGCTTAATATCTTTATTTAATAGCTATATCTACTATAGGCTATATACTCCTTAAGGTATATAAAAAGACTAAACTTATTAAGTTACTATAAAACTCTATTAGTATAAAAAAAACTATTTAGTATACTAAAAGTATAATATTATAAAATATTATTAAAGACCTTAAGCGTTTAATAATATTAAAGTAGTACTTTTTAAAACCTAATAACCTTAACTATATTACCTTATTACTTCTATAGTGTAGGTATTATTCTCTAAAAGGCGTTACTATAGCTACCCCTATAAACTAAACCTATAAGCTAGTTTTTATATACCTTAACAGTAAGAACTAGTCTCCCTCTATAGAAGCAGTTATTAATATAATATACAGCTAGAATATAAAAAGGTAAAAAGGATAAATTAAGTTATTACTAATATCTCTAGATCTATTTATAAAGACTATAAGTATACTCTAATAAGCCTTTTTATATACTAGCTAATTACTTAGCTTTAATAACGTATTATAAAGGGATTTATAAGTAATAACCCTAATAAGGATTTTACTTAATACTTAAAAAGTCTATATAAGTAGTATAAAAAGTCTATATTTTCTATTAAACTACTTTTAGCCTTAAGGGTAGAGAGAAAGAAAGTAAAGGCCTTAGTGTATATAGTCTATACTTAGAGGTAATATTTTTCCTTTAAGGAATCTATCGTTATAAGACTTATAAGAGGGATCTAGTTACTAGAGGACTTACTGTAGGGGACCTATTTTATAAAACCTATTATAGAGAGCTTATTATCTAGAGACTTATTAGGTAACCTATTATAAAGAACTTATTATAGGGAACTTATCGCTAGGGTCTTATTATAGGGAACTTATTACTAAAAACTTATTAATAGGGACTTATTACTAAAGACTTATTAATAAAAACTTATTATTAGGGGACTTACCGCTAAAAACTTATTATTAAGGGACTTAATACTAGGGAATCTATTATAGAGAACTTATTACTAGAAACTTACTATAGGGAACTTATTATTAGGAACTTATTATTAAGAACTTATTATTAAGAGCTTATTATTAGGGGACTTATTACTAGAGGACCTATTAGGGGATCTATTACTAAGAACCTATTACTAGAAACTTATTATAGGAATCTACTATAGAGAACTTATTATTAAGAACTTATCGCTAGGGTTACTAGAGAACCTATCGTTAGGGGACTTATTACTAGAAACTTATCGTTAGGAGACTTATCGCCAGGAGACCTATTAGGGGATCTATTATAGAGAACTTATTATAGAGAACTTATTATAGGGAACTTATTATAAAAAACTTATTATAGGGAACTTATCGCTTAGAACTTATTACTTAGTAATATAGGAACTTATTATTAGGGGACTTATTACTAGAAGACCTATTAGGGGATCTATTATAAAGAACTTATTATAGAGAACTTATTATAGGGAACTTATTATAAAGAACTTATTACTTAAAACTTATTACT
>MU843620.1:0-19032 GCA_030867255.1 Colletotrichum somersetense | reverse complement strand
AGACCTATTAGGGGATCTATTATAAAGAACTTATTATAGAGAACTTATTATAGGGAACTTATTACTAGGGGATCTATTATAGAGAACTTATTAATAAGAACTTACTTTAGAAAACTTATTATAGAGAACTTATTACTAAATATACGTTATAGGGAACTTACTATAGGGAACTTATTATTAGGAGACTTATTACTAGGCGACCTATTAGGGGATTTATTATAGAGAAGTTACTATAGGGAACTTATAGATAAAGGACTTATTATAGGGAACCTGTCGCTTAGGGATATTAGCAGCAGAATACCTCTAGTATAGGTTTAGTATCTTAAGATAACTAATATATAATCTATCTGTTATATCTATAAGGCTAGATTATAAGTAGGTCGCTAGTCTTATAAATAATATAGGGAAGTTTTAATATAATAGGTAAATAGTTACTAGAGATATAAAACCGGGATTTATCTAAAGCTATAGAACTATTCTATAGTAGCTAATAATAACTAGATTAGTTTCTATTTTAGCTAAAACTATAAACCCTTTTTCTATCTCTTCTATTTACTATAAAGCTTTTTACCTATATTAAAGCCTACTGTATTCTTATATATACATCTTACTATATAGGTAAGACACTTAGGACTACTTTAGGGCACCTTAAGGAGTAGCAGGCGCCCACAGCCCCGGCAGCGTCGGGTTAGGGCCACACAGACGCATATACAAAAGGAGGGAGGGAGGGAGGGGGGAAAAAGTAGGGAAGAAGAGGGGTCAGTAGAGTAGGTAGAGACATAACAAGCAAGACGGGTAGATTACGGCATAAATAACAAAAGATAACAGGATAAACAGGGTAATTTAATATATAAGACACCAGCTAGCTATAGATAGGCTTTTTTAAAAAGGTATACTAACTAAATATATAGATAAAAGTAAAAAAGCCCCTAAGGGTATCTGCTTTTATACCTTTAAAAAACTAAAGAAAAACAGAAGCCCCTAGAGGTATCTTACTTATAAGCCTTAAAGAGTAAGAAAAAGCAGAAGCCCCTAAGGGCATCCTACCTGTATACCTTAAGGAGTAAGAAAAAAGAAGAAGCCCCTAAGGGTATCTGCTTTTATACCCTTAAAGAGCTAGGGAAAAAAGTAGAAGCCCCTAAGGGTATCCTACCTATACGCCTTAAGGAGTAAGAAAAAAAAAGAAGCCCCTAGGGGTATCTACTTTTACACCTTTAAAGAGCTAAGGAAAAGCAGAAGCCCCTAAAGGCATCCCACCTGTATGCCTTAAAGAGTAAGAAAAAAGCAGAAGCCTCTAGAGGTATCTGCCTTTACACCTTTAAAAGACTAAGGAAAAGCAGAAGCCCCTAGAGGTATATAATAGTTAGTCTTAAAAAGCCTATAGGGGACCTTTTTCCTAACCTATTCTAAAAGAGATTTTATCCCTATAGTAAAAGAACTCCTAAGGTACTTACTAGTATCTTTTATCCTAATAGGATTCTCTAATTAAGCAATTAGCTAATATAAAGCCCTTATAAGGCAGTCTACTATAGTAAAAGCAGGTGTTCTGCCTTCTATAATACTGTCTAGATAAAAAGGTATAAGTAGAGATTATAGGCACGTTTACTTATTCTCTCTTAGTCTACACTTAAAAAGGAAAAAGCCTACTAACAGTAGCTAATTAACGTTTTAGTTACTATAATAATAGCTAATATAACAGGATGTTATCTAACGTTAAACGCTGCTACTATATATAACCTATTAAAGGTAACCTATAGAGGATATCTCTTAGGTCTATAAAGGAGGCCTAATATATACAGTAAGATAAATAGAACTATATAGAAAAAGGAAGTAGGTAAAAAAGCTATATAACTAGATTATAGATATATAGGGTTAATAAAAGGGGGGAAAAAAAAGAAGAAGATAAGAAGGAAGAGGAGATAGAAAAAAAAAAAAAGATAAGAGGAGAAAAAGGTAAGCTATATAAAGGAATACTGCCTTAATATAAACTTACCTACTAAGCTAAAAAGAGAGAGGTTAACTAAAACAGACCAGGGTATATATCTTATTTAGCTAGGGTATATAGTAAGAAAAAGTAATAATATTAATATAGCAGAACTATATCTGCCTTTTAGCAGTACTATATTAAAAAAGCCTACTATTATAAGAGGCAGAAGTGTTATTATCCTTAAGGTAATACGTTACTATAACTAAGCTTATATAGACTAGCTAGGTGTATTAGCTAAAAGGGTAATAGGAATAAACTAAAGAATAAAGTAAGGTATATTAGCAGATAAGTAGAAAAAGTCTACTAAGTTATACAGCCCTATAGGCTATAAGATTAATACGCTAGATTCTAGCTATAGGTATAATCTAGAATAAGTGTAAGGTTTCTAAAGGAAGAAAAGAAAAAAAGCAGCTAGAAGAGGTATATAGAGAGGAGGAAAAAGCGTTAAGGTAGGCTTTTTATATAAGTATTTACTTATATTATTAGGGTATTAAGGAAAAAAACACTAAGAAAGTTAAGGTAAAAAGAGTATTAAAACCACTTATAATACACCTAAGGCAGGCTACTAAAGAAGGAAAAATATAAAGCTAATAGAGAGTAAGAGAATATAACACTTTATAATATAGAAGTAGTTCCTTTTTATACTTAGGCGTTAGAGTAAATTTTAATATACTTTATAGATTAAAGTCTAAATAAAATTAACGTTTTTATATAACTACCCTTCTGCTTAGTAAAACAGACTAATAATCCTTATAGTATAATACTAATTATAAATAAAAATAAATAAAGTATAATAATATATAGATAGACGTCTATATATATCTCTAAAAGGATAGTATTACGTTATCTAGTTATAGATATATACCTTTTATAGTATAAAATTAGAAGACTAAAGGTTAGTAGTAAATACTAGCTAGTATCTCTATATATAAAAGCTGCTTATAACACTAATCTTAAAGGCTATACTAATAAATATAGATATAGGTAGGTAGGAGGAGATATAACAGGATGCTTTTACTATACCTAACTATCTAGAGCGCCCTTATTATAAATAAAACCGACTAGATAGATAAAGTGCACCTAGCTAGAGGAATAATAATACTTATTATACCTAGGTTCTATAGATAAGGAAAAAATCCCTCTGCCCTTTATCCCCTATAGAGTAATAAGCCTAAAGCAGTAAAGTATTTTATACTTAACCTCCTGGTATAGTTAATTATCGTCCTAACCTACTTACTACACCCTATATAATATAACTACTAGGCTTAGCTGTAGTGTCTTATTATCTACCGCAGTAGCGTACGACTATAGGCAAAAAGCCGTTAGCAGGGGTCAGGGGCTATAGCAGGGGCCCTAACCTAATAGCGCTAATTACTTTATCTCTAGGATAATATAACCAGGCGGTAATACCTCTAGACCTAATCCCTAATATAATATATATATAGTATAATATACCTTATAACAGACTAGCAGACCTTTTTTTTCTTTTATTATATCTTACTGTTAAGCTAAAAAAACTGTATAATATAGATAAGAAAAACTATAAAGGAGCCAGTATAAAAGGCTAAAAAAGAATAAATAATAATAATAATACTAGACACTATTATGCCAGGCCTAGTAGCTAAAAGGAAGTAGAAGTAAAGACCTAATAATACTGTTATAGTAAGGGTAGCGCCTAGTCAGACAAAACAGACCGCCGCTAGCTTTATAAAGGAACCGTTTTATAACAGTAAGTTAGTTAAAAAGCGTATAAAGCCTTTCTTACTTACAGTAGCTAAAATACTAATTAATATACTTAATACTATATAAAGCGTTAGATAGAACCAGCCTATTAACTAGGACTATATATATAAGCTTAAGGAGACATTTAAAAAGAGCAGGCTAGAGCAGTATATACTAAAACACTATATTATTACGCTTTATAATACTAATAAAGTATACTATATATAAGCGGTTATAAAGGGATAACAGAAGGAATACTTCCTTTAGTAGGCTATAGTTAATAAGGGTACAGTAGAGGTAATAGCAGGCCAGCACTATATTAAGGCGCTATACGCCTATCTCTAGAAGATAAAGGTGCTAGAAACAGAGCTATAGTAGACGTATAAGCTCTATAATAAAGGTACCGTCTGTCTGTCTGCCTACCTAACAGTATAGGCTGCAGCTAGGGGAGGGGCTAACTGTAGACAGAGCAGCTACTAAGCGGCGTAAACATATAGCTATAGGTAAACCGCTAAGATCTAGGCCTACCTAATAACTATAGCTAGATCTAGATATAACTTATATCTATTATATTTAAGGCAGTATTAAAGGCCCTACTATAAAAAGGTCTTATATCTATTAACTAAAAGCTTATAAAGGTGCTTTATCTTAAAAGTAAAAAGTAGTTCCTAACCTATAGGCTTATTACACTATAGAACTATAAGCTATAGCAGGATATAATAACGTAATAATATAGTATATAGCTTAGGTTAAAGACTTTTACTATCTTAACGTTTAAGTAGATAGTAAGCCTTTATATTAATAAGTATTAGTTTACTATACTTAACGCTATTTTTAAGATACTTTTAGCTCTACTTATTAATAAAGGCTATAACGTTAGGCAGGACGACTGGCAGTAGATTATAACAGGCCTTTATAATAAAGACTATATAGTAGATAACGTTAGAGACGTCTTCTACCTAGGCCAGAAGAGAGGCCGGTATAGTATATAAGCTGCTAGACTTCTTATATCGCTTAGTAATAACTAATATAAGGCTGTATATTAGACTATCTTAGCTATACCTATACTTACCTTTATAGACCTTAAGCTGCTTCTCTATAGCTAGAAGCTAAAAAAGCAGGTAATAGTCTATATACTATAGTATATTATTACCTAGATTAACTAAGACAGCATTATTACTATTAATAAAGTAAACCTAAAGGTAAAAAATAAGCCCTTACTATATAAGTACCTTAAAGGTGCTTTTATAAAGCTAGGTATATCTTAATAAGTTAGTAGCTAGCTTAAAGGTATAATAGTGTTACTATAAGGATATATCTTTAACTTTATTTAGAATAATACAGATAAGTTTAGGTTAGCAAAAGTATAACCGTTCCTTAATAGTAATATAGCCTTTATTAGCAGCCTAACCTATACTAAGCGATTTATATACGCTATATAGGCCTAGGTATTACAGATTATACGGCAGACTACTAATACTAATAGCTAAGTGCTTCAGCCTATATAGCACCCTATTAATATAATATAAAAAAGGCATATATAAAAGGAATAGGTCTCCTAATTAGTCTAGATATTTTATACTAAAGTGTTCTAGCTTACTAACCTTACCTAATAAAATAAACCTACTATAATAATAATAACCGCTTAATATAAGATTAAAAAGGCTATTATAATACTAATAAAAAAGATAAAAGAGATAAGTACTGGCTATAGCAGCTATATCTATAGGGTAAAAGCAGCTAGGACCCTACCTTTAGTAGATACTATCTCTAAATCTAATACTATACCTAATAACAGTAGCAGCTTAGTTATTTAACCTTACTGCTATAGTCTGCCTAAAGAGTAACAGTCGTTAGGCAGCACATATAACCTTAAGAGTAATATAGTTCTACTAGGCAGGAAAGAAGACGTATAGCTTTACAGCCTTAAGGCAGACGGCCGTACGGCCTAGCCTAGGTTAAGCCTAAGGCCTAGACCGTCTCTCTCCTAAAGGAGGAACCTACTGCTGACAGCCAGATAAGGCCTGCCTAAGCACGTATAAGGCACTATAACTACACCTAAAGGCAGCAGTAGCAGACGTCTTTAGCCGTACTAGATATAAGGCCTTAGGGCAGGGAAGGGGGGTATACCTAACCGGCAGTATAGTCTATAAGGAAGCACTAAGGTCCTTTCTAGCAGAAGCATAATACTAGTAAGAGGTAAGCTAAAAGAGGCTAGACCTTAAAGTATATTCTATTATATAGCAGATAAGGTTAAAACTATATTAGATAGGGTTTATATTAGCTATACTATAGTATAAGTAATAAGAGAGACTTTTTTCTAGCTGTTATAAAAATATAAAGTGTTTTATAAATAAATATTAAGACTTTATATAGTAGGGATATAATACTAGTAGGGCAGCTAAGGTTTTACTAAGAGAGGGCGTTTAGGTTATATATAATAGATACTAGATAAGGTTTTATAATAGTATAATAGTATAAGTAGTAAAAAAAATAACTATACTATATCTTATAAGAATATAATATAAAAGATAAAGCGTTATATTATAAAGTAACACTAAGGCTACTATATAAATACAGTTAGCTTTACCTCTAAAGGCTTTCTATATAGAGGTATAAGTACTAACAGGATATAATAGAAAATAGTTTTAAAATATAATACTAGATAATAGTATAATAGTATAGGTAGTAACTAGAATAATAATTTAATACTATATAAAAATATAAGGTAATATATAAAAGACTCTATTATAAAGTAAGACTAGCGTTATAAGATAAGTATAATTAGCTTTACCTCTAGAGGCTTCCTATATAAAGGTTATAGCACTAATAGGATACAGTAGGAAACAGTTCTACTAGTATAAATAGAAAAAAAAAGAAGTATATATACTATAGGGCCTTGTCCTAGCCCCCCCCCCCCCCCCCCCTTAGCAGGAGCAAGAGGAAGAGGCCTATATTTTATCTGCTATATTACCTACTATATTAAGAAGGGCTTACTAGGGTATAATAAGGAGGTATACTATATATTATTAGCAGCCAGAAGGAGAAACAGTAAAGACGTAATACTATACGCTAATAAAGACACTAGGCTAGATAATAGCCTATCTAACGCTAAGCTTTCTAATTAGTATCTAGAAGCCTTACCTAATAAAAAACTATTTAAAGATAAAAAGGCTAGGCTAGGTAGGCATAACGGCCAGCTAGTAAAAAGGTAAGAGGTAGACTATTCCTTTAGGTACTATATATTTTAAGGTAAAGGCTACTATAATATAGATCTTTTTACTTATACTAATAAAAAGGTCTCTTACAGCCTGCTAGTTTATTAAGAAGGCGCTTAGTAAGGACTTTAAAGCAGCTACCGCCCTTATAATACTATAAGAGAAATATACTATTAATTTTAGTTCTAACTATACTAGTGGTATATAGGCTAAGGCCTTTAATATATTCTACCTAAAGTTTTTTTTTAATTTCTTTAGCGTTATAAGTAAGCTAGGTTATATTATTATAAGGTATAACAGTTTTATATTTAATAATATTACTATATTTTTCTAGAGATAGGTAGCGCTATATAAAGTAAAGCACGTTAGTAGTATCCCCTTTAATATTATAAGGTATACGTTTAGGGTTGTATAGGCGGCTATATATAAGGTCTAGTTTATTATAATATACCTAGTGTTAAAGGAGATAATAGAGCTCCCTTTATTAGCTGCTAACAGCTAGTATAGAAAGGAACTAGCCGGTAAGAGGAGTAAGATACCGGCTAACCTGGCCTAGCCCCTAGCATCTTATATTACTAGTATCTTCTAGTTACTAAAGCTACTTAGTAAAAAGGTAGAGTCCTATTAGCGACTAAGGGGCTAGTATAGCTAGCAGATTATATATAGCCGGTAGACTACCTTCTAGAAGATCTTTATAGACGGCTAGGCTGACTAGGTGGAGTCGTATAAGGTAGAGTCTTTCTAGAGGAAGTATATACCGGCCTTCTATATATATAACTATAGTGCTAATATTAAAATTAAAACCAGCTAACGGCTTTATAACCTCTAGTAGGAGAAGTATATCCCTTATAATAAGGAGGGTAAGAAGCAGACTAGGTGTAAGGTAAAGCGACTCTCTGTCGGTAGGGATCCTAGGCCTAGTAGGGCTACTAATAATAAAAAAGATAAGGCCCTAGGTAATAGAGATACTAGCTATAAAGAGATAATTAGAAAATATAATAGGCTTTAGAGCCTAATAGGGGAGCTATAGTCTTATTTCTAGCTAGAGAATATTACTACTGTATTATATACTATTACTACCTATATTAATAGCGTTATTAAGGTAGAATAAGACTAGCTAAAGCCGTAATACCTTTTTATTAATTAGAATACACTAGTATAAGAGTTCTTTAGGCTTTTAAACTATATGTTCTACCTATAGGCCTTCTACCCTATATATAGTAACATATTATTCTACTAGCCGCCTACCTTTTTTAACTTACTTTTTACTACTATATAAGGTAATATAAGTAACTAAAATAAAAGCACTAATATTCTATTATTTAGGTATTTCTAAAGGTACTTTAATATTAAATAGAACGTCTACTACAGCCCTTATAACCTCCTTATAATAAAGGGGTATATAATAGCAGCACTAGCTATACTAACGTCTAACGCTAGCAGCACTATAGCGTTAAGAGATAAACAGAAGCAGCTATTATATATTATCTATAGGCAGGTAATACTAAAAAACCTAGATAAGTCTAAGCTGTTTACCTAAAAGTAATAGCAGATAAAGCTTACTTTAGGCTATAGTAAGTTTATATACTAACTTAAGTAGGTTATATCGGTTAATATTAGGTATATAGTAGGTATAAAGCAGACCTTTAAGGCTATACTTTAGCCTATCTTCTAGATTATATATTTCCTTTTTATTAAGTATAAGTTATATATCTATATCTTCTACTTAATACCACCCTAGCTGTTCCTTAAGATTATATATATATATTTATATATATTTAAGCTAGCGCTTAGTAAGATAAAGCGCTGCTTTATTTAAGGCGGTAAGAGGAGGCTTAACCTAGCCTACTTAGAGGCTGTTACTATACTTAACCGGCTTAACGGCTACTCCTTTATAGGATATAAGCGGTACCTACTTAAGACAGTACTATACCTATTTAGTATAATTAATAGTCTCTAGAGTAAGGCTTAGCTATATATTAACCTAGCGGTACTTAATCTTAAGGCAGTAAGGATAGGTAAGGCTGTTATCTATATAGGCTGATAGCCCTACTTAGATAAGATAAAAAGGCTAATACTATTATATATTAGTAAGCTTAAACACTACTATAGCGTATAAATTACTATAAGTAAAAAAAGTAACCTATAGTTTATCTACCTAGGTAAGGCTGCCTTTACCAGCCAGGCCGCTATAGCTAAGTTTACTAAAAAGCTTTTATAAAAGCTATAGGTCCTATAGACTAAGTCTTTTATTACCTAACAGCTTAAGTATAGGCTATATAAAAAAGGTAAGATAGATAGTTAACCTCTAACATCTAATAATATTAAGGCCTATAACACTATTATTACAGTATAAAAGAAATTAGCTAATACGTTTAGGTAGACAGCACTTAAGCGGCTTACCTAAGGCCTTACGCCTAGCAGCTTCTATATAGCTATAATAACGTTAAAGGTATATATATAATACGACTTTACTAAAGAGCTTCTAGACGTTATTAGTAGCAGTAAGGGGAGAGACCTATTTTCTTTTTAAAACGTAATATAGCTATTAAAGCTATACCTTACTATTACTAACAGGCGTAAGGCGTAAGGCAGTATTAACCTAGCTAAGTAGGTAGGTATACTTACCGGCTGCCTACTAGCAGTAAAGGTTAAGTAGGCCCTAGATACTATTAAGGGCCAGATAACGTTAAGGGCTGTCGTCTAGCTCTAAAGTAAGGCTAGTAGAAAGTTAATACCGTTAGGCACACTAAGGTCGCTTTAGCATATAGTACAGGAGGTAGATATTAAGTATAAGAGGGCGCTCTAGTAGTAGGCCCTCTATAAGGCAGGCAGATAGATTAACTTTAGCTATATTTTCCTATTTAGAGATATACTAGTACTAATCTAGTTAGGTTTCAAATAGGCCTAACTAACTTTCTCCTACTAAAGTAATACTAAAGTGCTAGATTATTACTAAGTCGCTATAAACTACCTAATAGAGAATATTAATAACCTAATATATTACTTTATACTAATACTTACTTTAGTAATATACTTTTTATTAGAGACACTAGAGGTTAAGATAAATATATATAAGTTTAGTATATCCCTTAAGCAGAAGGATTCTAGGCAGCTTACCCTTATTATAGTAACTAGAATAATATAGTTCTTTTATCCTAAGTCCTTCCTTTAGGTAAAAGGCTTTAGCAGGACAGTATATAATATAGCTAAGATAATAAAGAAGATTAGTACGTCCTGTATTCCTTAACGTCTAAGTAGGGCTAATAACAAGATAAAATATAAAGGATATAGTAACTAGATACTATATAAGCTTAGCTAGGTTACTATAAAAAGTAATTAGGACAGCCTATATAATATAGATATTTAGCTTTAATTATAGGAGAGGTTATTTAATAACTTAAAGTAACTAAAGTTAGCCTTATAGAGGCCTAAAGACTTTATTACTTTAGTATTTTATAGCTAAGACAGAATATAGGTAGAGCGGTATAAAGGAATTATTATAAGATAGTAGGTAATAGGAAAAAAATACAGCTATAGATAGCAGTATAAGAAAATATACTTAAGCTTACTAACCTTATACTGCCTCTTCCTTTATATTATTATTTATATTATAAGTAAGTATCTTCTATCTACCTACTAGTATACCTAGCTGTTTTATATAGATATAGATAAAAAGTAGAAAAAAAAGGTAGAGATATAGAAGGTACCTTTATATAATAGCACTTTCTAGATACTATACCTATTTTATACGGTTTTATAGTAAGTACCTTTATTATTTAGACTATATTTATTAGTATTAAGCTCTACTAGCCTAAACCTATAACTAGGACTTTAGTAGGAAGAAAGTATAACAGTAGTTTTATATAAGCTAGCAGCCTATTATAATAGCTATAGAGTAAATATTAGCCTTAGTAGGCACTAAAAAAGTAAGATATATAACACTAGGTATTTACTAATTGTTACTGACTTAACTACTAATCTAGCCCTTACTAGCTTATCTATAGGAGAGTAGATAAAATCCTAAGCTCTTTAGTAGGTATAGTTATATATACTAGCCTATAGGAAGAAAGACGGCTAAAATAAGACAGAGGGTGCCTTATAATAACGGCCTTATTACGCTTTAGTAACCTAGGCTTATAAAGAAAGACAGGGGTTACTAAATAAAACAGAGTAAAGGGCAGTTACTAGGTAGGTAAGTCTAAGTTATAGTATAATAGGTAGGGTAAAATAGAAGTAAGAAGCCTATAGCCCTATATATAATTTACCTAGAGGAGCCCCTAAAGGCTTTTTATACTATATATAATAATAATAAAAAACCTATCCTAATATATATATACCTATATATATATATATAACTAGATATAACTATAGATATAGTAGTATACTAATAAGTACTAGCTTACTATAGGGACTTATTATCTTATCTGTTATCTCCTAACTAAAAAAATAGTTTATAGTAGATATCTATTTTATATTTTTATACTTAATCTAGCTAATAGGCTGTAGTATCTTAGTATTTAGACCGGCTTTCTAGTTAGTAAAGGGGCTACTGCTACAGGCTTTATAAGTAGTAAAGAAAGACCTTTTCCTAAAGGCTTATTAAAAGTAATTATATTAGCTAATTAGGAAGCCAGATTCTCTTTATTAATTATAAGCTTAGTTAGATATAAAGACAGATAGAAGAATAAATAAAAAAAGCGTTAAAAAAAAGTAAGGGTTTTAATATACTAGTAGGAGATAGTAAGGCCCTAGACAGTATTACTTATAATTATACTAAAGATAATATAGTAGTTAGTATAGTCTAAAAGGTTATATATTAATAATAGAAGTAGCTAGTATAGTTAGTAAGGCTAGTCTAGAAAGGACTATTACTAAAAGTAGTAAGCAGTAACTTCTTTAGTTTTTAAAGTAATTAAAAAGCTCCTATTTACTACTTCTAGTTAGTATATCTACCCTTCCCCCCTTACCCCCCCCCCCTATATACTTACTAAAAGCAGTAAGCAGTAGCTTCTCTCCTACTTATAGTAATTACTACTTATAGTAAAAATAAAGAGTTAGAGAACTTACTATATATAAGTAAGCTATTTTAAACTTTACTCTTTTAAAAAATAAAACGGCTTAAGAATAAGTACTATATATAGATAGGTTATTTTATCTTTTTAAATAGTAATCTTTAAGACGGCTTACCTACTTAAAGTAATAGACGTTTTTTACCTAAAGCGGTATAACAGCCTACTTAATAAGGTAATAGGGAAAACAGAACCCTTACCTTACGCTTATCTTATATAACCTTATAGGCCCTAATAGGCTTAAAAGCCTAGTAGTTTATTTACCTTTTAGTTCTGCTTCTTACTAAAGTTATATTCCTATATATAGATCTTTTATTAGCAGACTAAAGGCCCCCCTTACTTAACTACTGTATAAGGCCTAGCAGCTTTAGGGCTGTAATAGCGCTAAAAGAAAAAATAAACCGTATTAATAGTAATAGTAAGAGTTCCCTTTTAGATCTTATAACAGAAGATAAAACAAAATATAGGAAGATCTTACTTTATAATAAAAGGCAATAGGGAAACAGAACTATTACTATAAAGCCGTTTTATATAACCTTATAGGCAGGAGTTTCTAGTTTAGACTACAGCCTATTTATATTATAGTAGCAGGATATAAAGGTAAATAACAGTTTAGGCAGGATTTAAAGGCCAGGGCTAAGCGCCTAATTATAGTAACAGTTAAGTTATAGTGTTAAATATAGATAAATTAATCTAGAATATAATTCTTATTTAAAAACTAGGCTATCTAGATATAGCGTTATATAAAGCGATCTATATATACTGATATTAGTAGCTATAGCTAGAGACTAAATTAAGCCTTATTTAGTAAACGCTATATTAAACTGTATTCTAGTTATTAAATATTAAATTTACTGCTATAATAGCCTTTCTATATACTATATCTGTTAGGCTGTTAATAATACTTACCTAAAGGCAGAATATTCTACTGTTATATTTTAGTTAACCAGAAGGTTAAGACTATAGTGTTATCTTATAGGTAGGAAAAAGAGATACTACTCTGTCTTTTAGTCTCTATAAGAGTAAATACTAACTTACCTCTAGTAATACCGTTTTTATCCTTTTAGTAAAAGAGAATTTAAGAAGAATTAGACTAGGTAACTAGCTTAAAACGGTAAAGCTAGTAAAAGTATAAGCAGTATTAAAGCAGGACTATTTATAAATTATTTACTATATATAGGCTATTACCTATACTATAAAGTAGATATAATATAGGATAACTCTTAATAAATAAGGTTAATAAGGATAATAAACTAACCTTAAAGTAAGGACGATTAATATTAGGGAAGTAAAAGACGCTAATATTAATTAGGTTTTACTTATAGTGCTTATTTTTACTAAAGAAAGACTTAAAGCTATTAATAGTAGCGCCAGTCTAGGCTATAATATTAGCTAAGACGTTAATATTTATTATATTAGTAATACTTTATCTCTAGTTTATATATTTTAGTTATCTAATACTATAAGATTAATAAAACTGTAGGAAGGCCTTAACACTAAAAGGAGTAAGGTAGCTATATTATTAGCAATAGGTTTATAAAACTAAGTTTTATAGTTAATTCTTATTAACTAGGATCCTAATTATAAGAAATAACCTCTAGACACTATAGGGGCAGAGCCTTAGACTTTCTGCTAAGACGTAAGTAGCCCTTATCCTCTCTAGAAGTTCTACAGGGGATTACCGATATAGGCCGTAAGGTTACTAATATTAATTCCGGTATAGGTCTTAAAAAGGCCTCTAGTAAATCCTATAAGCGTACTACCTAGCTTTAATTTTATACTAGTAATAAACCGCTACTAGTATAGCGTTAGCTTCTATAGATAACCGTTTAGCTGTCTTATTATATACCTAGTAAGAAGTCTTATTCTTATTATAGAATACTAACTAACGCTTAGTTTTCTCCTTATTCTGTCTGTATTAAAAAGTCTTATTAATAATAATAGTAAGGTCGTTACCACTTATCTTCTTATCCTTTAGCTTATTAAGCCAGTCCTTCTAGATAAAAAAAACACTCTCTTTATTTCCTAGCTAATATATTAGCTTTAAGATAAAACGTTATTAATATATACTAGGCGTACTATTTTAAAAGGTAGGGGTATTTTACCTTTATCCTTATTAAAGAAAAGTATAAAGTAGTATTACTCCTTTTTATCCTTAGATATCTATTACCACTTTATAGCGACCTTATTACTTATAAGCTTATCTACTAGGATAAAGATCTTATCGCCCTTCTTAATAATTCCTATTTTAAAAAGAGATATAATAAAAAGTAAAACTATAGTACTACCTAATAAAATAGTTAATAAAACGTTTAGGATATATATCTTAAGGCTTACTAGTATATAGGAGTATATAGCTAGAAAGAGAGATAGTATTAAGATACTTATATAGTTTTTACTAGCCTCTATAGTAATATACTAATTATAGATAAAGTAATAGTATAATAAGTATAAGTGTTAATATACTATATTATATCTATTTATTACCTTTACTATAGGATTACTAAGAGAGTAAAAGTCTAAACACTAGCTAATCTATATTCTACCTAGTATAGGGTTTAAGTTTAGCTCTCTACACTATATATATTAAATTTCTCTTACAGACGTTATATCTATAGTAATAATATACTTAGTATAGGCTAGCCCTTAAGTAAAGCGACTGTAAATATCTTACCTTAGCTCTTTATATTTAAGAATATTTTTTTTTCTAGGTAGCCACTATAGATATTTTACTTTAGCTCTTTATATTTAAAAATATATATATTCTTAGGTAGCTACTATATAAGGTAAGCTTTTAGTATAAGCTGATTTATTAGGTAATAGGGGTTACTTAACTTCTATATTCTTAGTCTCCTACAGCCCTATAAAAGACTAGGTAGGTTAAGCCTACTAGGTTTAGACTACTATATAACTAATATAAATAGGTGTAGAGGCTATATACTTCTATATATATTAGTTTTTACTTAGCAGAATACAGTCAGCTAAGGTTAGCTTTAAATCTTTAGATAACAAGGTATATATTATATAAGGGTATAACAGTGGCCTACTGCTCTCTTATTACGTCTTTTTTACTATACTAAAAGAATAAAAGCAGTGCTTTAGGAATACCTAGAACCTCTAGTTCTAGATAAGAGCAGACAAGTCGGCTTTATCTCTAGTACGCCCTAGACAGACATAGGTCCCCTCCCCCCCCCCCCCCCCTATAGATATATCTAAGCCCTATAATAATAGACTTAGCTAGAAGACTAATATTACTATAAGCTTTTTTCTATTTTTTTCTATCTCCCTTTTACTAGTCTTCTATTACTATATATTTCGCTAAGTACCAGTTTTTAAGGGATATAACTAGGATCCCCTTTAAAGAAGATAAAAACCCTAGGTTAAATAAAAGGGAGGTATATACTTTCTAGCTTAATAACGGCCTCTATATTATATATAGAGAAGTTAATAGGTTTACAGGTAATTACTTTAGCTTTAACTAGCCTATCTTATTAGCAGGTAGCATTAATAAAAAGAAAAAAAAGTTCTAATACTAGTTTAATCTGCTTAAGGTCTCTCCTAGCAGGAGGCCTAAAGCTAAAAGCCTGCAGTCAGAACTACAGCCTTTAAACGCCTAGGTAGATACTGTCTTATAATCTACCCTATATAGTATAGCAGATAAGCTTACAGCTGTATACACTAAGGCCCCCCTTAATATTTAACGTCTAGATAGGATCTTAAGCGACTCTAGGTAGGTAAATAGTATAGGCTTTATATAGCTTTTTAAAACTAATACTAACTACTTTAAGGCTAAGGTATAGATTATATATAACGCTAGCCACCTTCTTACCTTTAACTAGGCTAGTAAAGGCTACTTATAGAAGGTATTAGCTATTAATAGGTTTACTAATTATTTCCTTTAAGATTTATTTACTATAGGTTATATATATATACTATAAGCCTAAATTATAAAAGTAAGCCAGTTAGCTATTAGCTACTTTAGGTAATTTATAAATGCCTATATAAATATAGGTTAATAGGCTAGCAGACCTATACCTATAGTAAGCAGGACTAATATACTAACGTCAGTATAGCTCTAGGTAATATATAAAGAAGATAGTAAGGTTAGTATCTAGATAGAGAGCCCCTTAGGTAAAAAGTAGAAGTTATTTAGAGATAGCCGCCTGCTAGGTAAGGACGTCTTAAGATAAGGAATATTATTAACGCTTAACTAATACTATAAGGCGCTTAATAAGTTTGTCTGTAAGGTATATAATGTATATATTAATAAGTAGGTTATCTAGAAGGCCTAGTTTAAAGTATAGCAGTATATACTAATCCTTAAGACAGTATCCTATCTGCTAGAGAACTATCTCCTGCTAATTAAGATAAAAGCTAGAGATATCCTAATATAGGTTAACAGGCTTTAGTTTAAAAAGTATAAGACGATCTATAATTTTTTAGACTAGGTCTAGTTTTATATAGATAACTAGTATTAAGTAAAAAGATAAGTCTAAGTAATATTAAAAAGTATACTATAGATTAAAATAATAATCTAAAACGTCTTATAGGACTCTAAACAGAAGCCTAATAACTAGTACGCCTTAAGAACCTAATAATTAAGACTACTATACTACTTTAGGCCTTAATACGCTACCTTATTATTTATATCTTTATTACTAGATAGTCTAGCTTAAAGGGGCTTATATTATCTAAAAGCTAGTAGATATTATAGGTATTATCTAAGTATAAAATAGTATAAAGCCTTACTACACCTATACAGCCAGGCTTATTATGCTATTTACCTATAATATCTAACTAAGTCCTTACTCTCCTAATTACTTAATAACCCTCTAGAAACCCTATAAGTATTCTATTATAACAGGCAAGCTAATATATATTTCTAAAACATAGCAGTTCTAAAGTAGAGATAAAACAAAGTCCTTATCTTACGTCTTTTACACCCCTATACGCTAAGAAGACCGCTAAGGACAGAAGGCTAGTAATTATATATATTAAGCAGTATTAGCAGTCTTTAGCTTACTACTAGCATAAAGTGTTATATAACCACCTAATAAAACACCAGTAAGGCTGCTCTTTAGAGACCCCTATATCACATAGTATTACCGTCTATATTCTTAACTTAAAACCACTTTAGCTAATTTAGAGATAATACACTTTAAGATAATAGCTAATATAACTTATCTTATTCTATATATCTAGCTAGCCTAAATTAACTAAAGGATAAGCTAATTCTCTTACTTATTAGTCTTTACTCTCTAGTCTAAACGCCTAATACCGCTTATATTATTAGAGGGGTAAGTATAGTAGAGAGGTTCTTTTTATTTTACCTCTATAATATATCTTTAAACTTTTTTCTAGACAGTAATACTTTCTAGAAGACCTAAATTATAATAGGTTAAAAAGTTATACTATATAGTAAATACAGATTATACTATACTAAAACACCTAGGAATAGGTTAAGATTATATATATAAAAGGTTTAATAATTAATTCTAGGCTATAGCTATATATAAAGGAACCTAAAAGCCCCTCTATAAAAAAGTATCCTTTTAATTACACTATAGGTAACCACTATTAAGCAGACTAAACACTACGTTATATTAAAACCTATTATACTATAATAAAGTGTTATCTTCTAAGTAAAATAGCTATAACCTATAAAATCTATTTTACTAACTTATCTAGCTTTAATAACGATTTTACTTTCTTTAGCGCTTTACCTAACGTCTAAAGCACTAGCAGGAGCTAAGTTTATAAGAATATTACTGCTAGTAAGTATATTCTTAATAATAATAGTAATACCTTCTTCTAAATTAATATAACCTAGACCTACTATACCTATAAGAGCCGCCTACTTAATACGTCTATATTATAATACTATAGATACTAATATAATAATAGCTTATAAAGGGATAAGCGTTGCTTCTATTAAGGTTTTAAGATTACCTAGTAAAGATATAGTAACTATAATTAGTAATTCTAGGCTTACTACCTTTAGTATATAGGAATCTTCTAGAAGTAGGCCTACCCTAAATCCCTTATATCTAAACGTGTCTAACTTTCTCTATAAGGTATATTCTACCTAAAGAGTAAAAAAGGTAACCTTATATTTATAAAATAAACTACCTTTAAGGTGCCTCCTAGGTCTTTCTAGATTACCTCTACTGCTAACGCCTTTATACTAGATTAAGACTTTATCTATAGTCTAAGGTTTATTAACAGTAACGGCTTATAGATCCCTATTATAACAGTAAGTCACTTTAACTAAAGACTATAACTAAAAAAGAATTACTTTATATAAGCTAACTAATATTTAGTTTACCGCTTAGCCTAACACTATTATAACTATTATACCTACTATTAAGTTTTATATCGCCTAGCACCTAAAAATAGAGGGGATAGTAATTAATATTTTTATTTTTTCTATTAAGGCTATAGAAATAGACTTTACTAGAAAAAGCGTTAACACTGCCTTTATAAAATAGATAAAAGGTGGCAGGTAGGAAGTTAGGTATAGCTATACAGCCGCTATAGTAAAGCTTGCTACCACTATATCTAATCTAACTAGGTAGGGCTTATTACTGCTATATAATAAGGAACTTAAGAAGATTCTATAAGTATCTTAAGCCTATCTCTCTAAGCACTAATATAGACTTAGGTATAACCTAATTATATAATAATAGATTTACTAATAAAATATAATAAAATACCTAGGTAGTAATTATATAACGCCTTAAAACCCTACCTTAAGATATATACCTATAGCCTTATATAGACAGCCTAAAGTAATAATTCTTAAAGGTCTAACGTTATCTAACAGCTTATAGACAATATACAGCATCTAGACTATACTATTACGCTAACACTATCTAGGGCTGTAAGTAAAGTAGCTTTTATAGTCTAGTTAAGCTATAGAGTCAGTATTATCTAAACAGACTAAAAGAACACTGTTTACAGCCACTAAGGCATAGCCTAGAACCCTAGTATAGTTAACAGTAATATAGTAGAGGGCTAAATAGATATATTAAAT